>UELV01080151.1:0-23604 GCA_900490015.1 Megastigmus stigmatizans | reverse complement strand
AAATAAAGAAATAAAACAATTTAATATATTTTCTAATGATCATTTCTTTAGTAATACAGGCGGGCGCCGCAGGCAAACAACATTGGGGACGGGGGGTAAGGGGATTTTGTTTATTATTATATTTATAGCCAACTTGTAGAAATATGAGACAGTGCTTTTGATAATTATAAATACTGATTGTTAAGTATTGTATAATACGATTATGCATTTCACTGGCACCCGAGGCATGTTTTGCAATAACTTTGTTAATATTGTTTGCGCGCAAGATTTGCATAGATCTTTTTAATCGTTTTTTTATGCGCAATCGATTTATAATTAGTAAATTAGGATTCTAGATTTCCGGGTGCTAACTTCTAGAAGCTATTGTAGACACATTACTGACGAGTCCAGTCTACAATCCCGGGACGAAACGCATCTTTCCCCTTTCATCTCTCTAATGGCATCTAGTATACCTCCTACACCTAGTTCGCCAAATTATAATAAAATACCTAACCTAAACTAAGAATCTAAGATTATAAACTTTCAAGTTTCAAATTCCAAACCGAAGTACCTACGGTATATGCGAAATAAATTTTTTTAATTGGCATTGTAATAGATACACCTATTAAAATGCAAGAACTCACAATTTCAGAAGTTTTTTTAGTTTTAAAACCTTTGTGTGATTCTTTTATGATCGAGCCTAGTGAAGAAAAAGCCGAAAAAATAACGTTATTAGTCAAGGGGACGTCAAACGTTATTATACGAAAGATTGGCGAAAATATTTTATATCCAATAACGTATCATTTAAAAAATAATACTCTTAGGTAAGGTTGAACAGACTTTATTTTTGGAAATTATGTATTTGTAACTTTTCTTTAACTTGGAATTTTGTTTTTTGCAGTAAAGATCAAAACTTAAAATTAATCAACACTATTCGAACTGTAATAATCAAAATCAGAATTGACAATTCAAAATTATTTTATGAGATTTATCATTGCTTACGTTCTCAAATATGCCAACAAAAGAATACTATGGAATGTATGTTCATTTATGGTTTATATAAATAGTTTAACACAATTTTTGCTTACTAATTATTGCCTTATAATTAACAATAATTTCAGTAATAGAGGTGCATGAAGAATTGAAGGAGTCTGTAGTTTTATGCTTAAAAGATTTAATAAAAAATATGTCTACAAGTATTGTTGAATCGTTTTATACAAGACAACATGCAGCTTTAATAAGTCATGGAATTTATCTGTGCATCAAAATAGCCAGATTGGAAAAATCAGCCTCTCTAAGGTAAGGCTACAATTTTTAAGAAGTAATTCACAATATAAAAATTTATCTTTAATAACACCTTTATAGATTAGCTGCAATAGAAGCTGTAATGACATTATTGCAAGTTCATGAAGATGCTGATACTCAAGATATAGTTTTACGTAATCAAATTGCTGATGTAATTATGTTATATTTACCTGGAGTAGCAAGTGGTTTATTAGAAGTTGCTCTTGGCAGTGATATTCAAAATCATAAAATTACAATGGTAATTAATTTTTGTGGCATTACAGTATATTTGATAAATAAATTTAAATAATTTCTATGAAATAACAAAGAAATTTTTAGTAATAGATTAAATAATGAAATTTTTTAGATGGCAATTCGCGGATGGAGCAGAGCAGTAGCTCTTGTTATGCAAGACAGGCCTCAAGAAGATAATACTACAGTGCCTTTATTAATGCTAGAAAATATTGTAAGATCAAAAGATCCTAGTGAGTTTGAGAAAATGAAACACATTCTAGAAACTGCAAAAAGAACTCCAGAATGGTATATTACAGTATCTAAAAAATTTAAATTGATTTTGGTGGAATTAGATACTTTAACTAAACATTCACATTTTAAAGTTCGAAAAGAGCTTGCTCAGGGCGTTACTTATTTATTGCTAAATTGCTCTAGGTAATAAATTTTGTGTTTTTTTTGTCGTAAAATTTATACACCAACATAAGGATTTTTCTATTTGTAGAAATATGAAACCCTGTTTTCTAATTTTGTTAGAAATTTTAATAACATTATCCGAAGATGAAAATAGTGAAGTTGCTTTTAAGTCAAAAGAAGCTTTGCAAAAAATTCAAGATAAGTGCATTCAAGATGATAATATGAAATCAGCTGTTGAAATGTTAGAAGAAAATCTATATGATCTTTTAACAAAAATGCCTAGAATTATTAGAACGTCTGGTATTTATTTATGGTTTCTTTATTTTTAATTCTTAAAAAAAGAAATTTAATTATCAATTTCATTGAATCTTAGGAGAATCTGTACAATTAGTGTGGCTCAATCGATTAGCTGGATATTTAAAAATTCTGGGTAAACAAAGATTGTCTAGAGTACTGCTCTCAACATCACACTTGCGGAAGCTTCTGTTAACTCTTGTATATATTGCTGAAATGGACTGTAGCAATGTATCAGTATTAGAGGATGTGATAACAACAAGTAAAATATAATTAAAACTGTTCTTACAAAAGTTACATTTTTGGAAAGTGTCATTTAATGGAAAATTTATTTATGTTTTTTAGATTTTGAAGAAAATATATATCACGATGTTTCTCATTCCTGGAAACAATTCAAATTCTTGTTTGATATTGGTACTATAGAAAAATTAAATAGTACATTTCGGATACTTGGAGAATTAGGTGATCATAAAATATTAGTTGATAGTATTTTGAAAATGACACTTGAAATCCCAAAGTTTAAAAAAGAATTAACTTTAATGTTAAACACAATAATAGAAGGTGATCTTTTTTATGTTCAAAATATTTCAATTAACATCTATTAAAAAGGCAAATTTAAGTAATATAAAATATTTTTATAGTTTCTAAAGATTCTTCAATAGAAATGTCAATTTGCAAACAAGTTATTGATCATTACACAGAATCAGATTATTGGAATTTACCAGTTAAAGTCTCTGATGATATTACTCTTCATATGGCCCAAAATAATATAGTTCAATGCTGCCTCCTTCTTGAAGGACTTAAAATAACAGCAAAAGTTTTACAAGAAAATTACCAATATTTTCTTTTAAAAACACTATACTTGACAATTGAAAAAGCAGGTGATTAATGGTTGCAATATTCATTTGATCTTGAAATATTATTTTTCAAACATCTATCTTGAGAATTGAATTATTGAATTCAAATTTGAGGAATACAAAAAATAGATGTCTTGTAAAATATAATAAAATAAAAAATTAAAGGGAAGAGAGCGAGGTCTCCTTGCACCAAGCACCAGGCGCCGCTCATTGCTTTTGCTCTCACGCGGCAATGTAACTCAATGTTTTGTTTACGTTTTCAATCGTTTCTCTCTGAAATAGTCCGTAAAAAAATTTCGACGAAGGGCAAAAAGCATTGATTGATTTAACTAGTTTTCTTTTTACATCTCTTTTATGTATTAATTTCTTTATGTATTAAAACATTAAATGGGTAAACCTTAATATACAGAAAAATTATGCAAGTAAAATTAATATAAATACTTGATACTAAATACTCAGTCTTTGGTGCATTATATCTTAAAAATATTGAAAAAATTCAGGGTATCTTCTGACATCCTAAAGAATCACATTAAGTAATACTTATACTTATTGAGAAAAGTATGATTTCATTATTATATCTTTTGAACAAAGTAACCTTGCCTAAAATACATTTTTATACTTTTTAGGTAGTGAACACAGTTTATTACGTTTTATTGGACTTTCAACTCTTGAAATCGTTGCAAAATCTCAAAATGTAAATTCAGTAGGTGATTTATTTCAAATCAACATTGACTATATATCATACCATGTGACTCTGAGACTTCGGAGGATAGAAAGGAATCCAGAAGTTCTAGATGTTATTGGTGTTGTCACTAAGTACAGCACAATAGACTTTCTTCCACATTTAAAGCACATTGTGGATGACTTACTTTTACAGTGCGGTTCTCATATTCAAAAGCGAAATGTTCGATCTTTTCTCAAAGTATTTTATGCATTTGCAATGTGTGTTAAAAGATTAACATCAAATAAAGATTCTTTGAAAAATGAAAAATATTTTGAGGACGTCAAAACTCTTAGACCCACCACCGAGATTATTAACAAATTTTTAGAATATTACAATGCGAAAAAAGATTCAAAAATATTTGAAAAATATGATGAGCTAAGAAATGATTTTGATGAAAATATATTGCATGGTGTTCAAAATGATAATGGTGCAGAGGAAAAAGATATTACCATAAACGATTACACTGAAGGTATATTGTCTTTTATATAGATTAATTCAAGTTGTGTTTTCATTTATAGTAAATAATGTTGTATTTTACAGATGGAAAAGAAATAAAAATTCCTTATTTTGTTCAGATGATTAAAGATATTATGAAACGATGTATACATTTTTTACCATCACAAGATTTTACTGAATCATCTTTGGCAATGTCAACATTGAAGGAAGGAGTTTTAATTTTAAAAAAATGGGAGAATGAGCTATTACCCATTATACATGAACTTTGGCATCCATTGGTCAATAGATTTCAAAATTCGAATCCACTTGTTATAAATCAAGCATGGCAGTTGTTATGCTGCCTAGCTAAAGTTTCTCAAGATTTTATTCGTTCTAGAACATTGAAGTAAGTAATAACTTTTTAAATTTCTTTAACTAAATAAAATAAATTTCTATATCTTTTAGACAAATATTACCAGCTCTTTCGAGTTTTTTAAAAAAATCTAGTAAAGACAGTTATAAAAAAGATTCAGGAAGCACTTACAAGTATACTCAAATGTTTAAATTACAAAAACAAATACTTACCCACATAGGAAGAATTGTAAAAAATTTAAAATTACTTGAAAGAGATACATGGAATATCTTGGATATTGCAGAACCATATCTAGATGGATTACAGAATTCACTATTACAGGTATTAACAATAAAGAACAAAGAAAAATTAGGAATTAAAATATATAAAAATTACATATAAAATATTGTTGATGAATAATTTTCGTAAATCTTTGTTAGGAGTGCTGTGTAAATATGTACATAGAAATTTCAGAATATAATACAGATATCGTTTGGATTAAATGTATAGACATATGGAATCGTCGTGTTGAACCTGTGGTATCTGAAAACAATCTCAATTCCTGGTACTCCAAGGTAATATTACTTAACATATTTTTCAATATAATTTGAATTAATTGAATTAAAATTTACTTTTTTTAAATTTAGGCAATGAATTTAAACACTAAGAATGATTATTACCAAAATTTACAAAAAATATTAACTTATATAAACACTAAAGGTGAAACTCTGTAAATACTGTACATAATTAAATTGTATATTATATATGCATTTGTATAATGTGTAAATAAACTTTTGTTACTGATTTAAAATATACCTGAATATTATTTTAATATTTAAAGAAAAATGTTAAACCAAATTTATCATCCATAATATCACCGATACTTTCATGTCCTGTACTGGTCTTACTGCATTTTTCAGCTGTATTAAACCTATATATAAAAATACACAACTGCAAACAAATATATTTCTAATAAAACAAACTTTTTTTAAAAAAAAATTTTAAAAACTAATGTCAATTTCTATTCAAACTAAATATAAAAATAATTTATTTTTTTAAATTTTAATATCACAAATAACATAATTTCTACAATATTTTTATTTTCCTGTATCAGTATGATTTTTGTTAAAGAATGAAAGTAAAGAAAGTTTAACAAATAATATATAGTCTATTAAAAAATTTCTTTTATGAAATTATTTATGCCAATTTTATTAACTATTTATTAACTATCACTGAATTCTAATAACTTTTGTGGATCTTATCTTTACACAAATAATTATATAAATAAAAATTTTTATGTGTTTGAACAATAGTTGATTATAATTATTTGATAGGGTTCAAAATAAATAAAGGACAGTATAAAATATAAAGTGTGAAAATTATTTATTTCATCAAGTAAAAAGTTGGTAAATTCAGTAATTTATTTTCAGAATTATTTTCAATATTAACGTGAAACAATGGTGATAAAAGTCCAGATAGTTTCATCTTACTCATAAGAATAAAACAATGATACAATGTACCCTTATGCAGAACCACATTAATTGTGCTTTTGTAAGTTATGTACATATAAAAGTTTGTGTGTAATAGCTCTTCTTTAGTTCATTTTGGCCAGTCAACGGTATTATATGTACTTGAAATTAAAATTCTTTCTGAAAAAAATCTGATGACTTTTCCATAGTTTGTTTACATCTTAACTATATATATTTGCACATTTGGTTTTATAATTCTTAAGAGGTATTAGCGTAATAATATAGACTAGTCCAACGATACAAAAGATCTTATATTATTAGAAGTTATCTGTACATTCAATGTATCTCATAATGAAAGTCAGTTATCAACCTTGATTACTATATAACCCAATGATTACATTGCAAATCGCCTTTGCATCATTCAAGCAATGAATATTTTCAAATAATTGTTATTAACTATTTGATTAAATCTTTTCTTTGATTCAATGAAATTTTTTTTCTTTTTTGATACAATACCAAATATATTAAATTTTCTGGCAGTTAGAACTCAAAGCATTTTTCTTGATCTCATAAATGCCCTAATACTTTAAAGCAACTATTAAGGAATTATTAAATGCACTTGTGAAACAAGATAACTATTTGCTAAACGTAAATAACATCGATCAATTATTGAACGCCAAAACCTATTCGTTTTTTAGCAGTCTTCAGTGGCTAGTTATCATTCAAAACCTACAATTTCCAAATGGGACCTTAATCATACTTTAAATTTAGTACACATTTTTTTTCATTTTTAATAAAGTGGAAAACTTTCACTTTTAAATTTTTAAGACCTCAATTTTTCTTTACGATAATTTATTATTAATAACATCAATTCCTAAAACACCACATTTTTGCACAGTTTCGCCTTCCAACAAAACGCTCCATTGAAAAAATGCTTTCAAAATATTTTACCAACAAATAGCAAAATAGTAAAGACTTTATGTTTTCGTCATATTTCAGCTTTAGGTCCCTGTATCATCAATGTTACAGCTATTGTATATCTGTTCAATGATCTTTAGATGAAACGAGCAGGTTTAGGTGTTTATATTTGTAACAGAATGTGTCTGTGATTTTATGTGATTGGTATTATTAATGGCCATTTATAAAATTATGATATTCAGAGAATGAACATCTAATCATCCATAGCTTCCATGGCATCTGTCGTGATTAGAGGCAAGTTAAAAATGCTAAATGAATAACGATATTATGTTCCCATTGTTATCATCATTTCCATGCTTGCTTTTGAACTTTTTGGGAAGCCAGTTTCTTCGTCACATAAGAGGAGATCAATAGAGCCGCGAGTACTATAACAATCAGATAATAATCAAAGTCTTCTTTCAGAACATCGAACGTTTTCGATGGCGCTACTCTTGTATAAAATAGATCTATAAAAAAAGAAACTAATTAGATTCAAACATAATTTTTTTAAACATAAACAAATTAATTAAAATTAATTTAACGTATATCTTGACTATGTTAGTTACGCTATCAATCGCTAATATTTATTATATTTATAGCAACTGATAAGAATGTAATGGTACTATTTTTATTACAAGAATAATTTAAAATTATTAAAATGATTGATATCTGATCAATTCATGAACAAATTATCATTGCGAACCTAAATTATGTTCTTTCATTGCAGAATATTCTTTAGGTTGCTACTAATTATAAGTGAAAATAAAATAGGTTTTTGAAATAAGATATTTTTCTACAATAAGCATAGCATAGTAAAAAAAAAACTTACCAAGACCATGAACGAAAACTAGGCATGTACTTTCAAGGCCACTAGGACTTGTGTGAATTCCGGTGACCCTATAAACACTTTGATTGTAATTGATAATAGCATCCATGTGGATCGGTATTTCTGGCATATAAGGAATGACGTTTTCTTCTCGCATCTCCGGATTAATTGGTCTTCTTGGATCTACCATCATCCAAGGTAACTCCAAAACTCCCCCATTAGCCAAAGCAACTGAAATGAAATATTTTAATAAAACTATATACTTGACAAATTCATAAAAACAAAAACACGTACCTAAAATGTGTTTACTGGTGATTCCTTTCTCAGTAATTGTTTCTTGCATGGATTCTATTGAAGCGGGAAAGATAAATGCCTGTCTCTCGACTATTGGTAACTTAGTTCCAGATAAAGATGAAAAAACTGTAATAACAATCATGTGTGAATTGCTTTGAAATTAGCACGGTTCCTCATAAATTTTGTACAAAATAGAAATAGAAATTATCGAAATATAAGCTACCTGTAGTATTACTTTGAGCTTTCCCTTCGTATAACTCTAATGTCGCAATCTCGGTCCTGCGACTTTTCTCATTAAAATAACTATAAACTAACCAGTTTTCGGAATGAACTACGTGAACAGGTCCTTTGGTTCGCTTGTGAACGATCGAGAAAACCATGGAACCCGAGACCACGTCCAATAAATATAAATTAAGTGTATCTAAAATTGAAAAGTGAAAATACAATTTGGGAAAAATTAAATAAAAATTTTAAATCTGAATAAAATTCTACAAGAATTATCAATGAAAGAATTCAAATAGTGAAGGTGTTATTTGTCAAGTGCAAGCTTATTTTTATTTTATCGCATTTATTGGTGAAACATCTTACTTTTGTGTACACCGCTAGTTCCTTGCGAGACTACGGCAACCAGATTTGGATTAATGTACTTGTAGAGTACCGATCTGTCGCCGAGCACTCGACCCTGCGAGTGCACGCGCTCTATTGGATCCTTGGAGACAACATGCGTTATTCGCTGATTTTTAGGCGAGAACACCAATTCCCAAACCTGGAAAGCAATAGTCATTCATTTGCGTTAATAGTTCGTCCGAAAAATGTATTTCTTACATAAACGGTATAAATACTATTGCATGATTTTTCACTTGGACCTTTCTTGTTTATTATTGTAATTGTGCTGTATACAATATTGAAACCAACAAAAACAGTTTTATAATATTAATAATCAACTTTAAACAAAAATTATACATTTTATGCTAATGCTTTGCTTTTAAAATATCTCGATTTTTATGTGATCTAATTGCTATAATTTTCCATGTTGCTTCAATTCAACGAAAGAACAGGGCCAAAGGATAGTCCACAACCTCTGGGTCACGGATTTGATTGGAACTTTACAGACATTATTTGACTAAAAATGTGGGCTACGTGTCTTGACGTTAGTGCTAGGGTTCGAGTTGACTCATTCAATCAAAATATATGAAAAATCATGGTTAGCTTTAATCCCTTTTTAAGTGAGCCCCGATTTTTCATATATTTTTATTTAATAAGCTTTAATTGGGGTCCTAGGACCCATTGGTACTGATGTTGAAACACAGTTCATAATTTCGTCCAAAGAATGTCTCTTTAAAGTTTCAGTCAAACACAGTTTGGGTAGACTCTTTTTATAAGTGTACATGTACCCACAGTTTTAAAAGTCAAAGAATTCTAGGTAATGAAAATTAACATTTCAGTTTGAATTATTGCAATGCTTTACCTTGTGAGCGACGAGATTTTGTGGCGTACTGTAGGAGAGCGAATAGCCAGATAACACACCCGTAGTTCTATCGGCGGTGAAGATGTAAGTGCTATGTCCAACAGACGTTACAACGGCACTCGTATTATCGGGAAACACGTGCACGCGGTCCTTATCATCGAGGATGACTATGGCGCGTAAGAAGCTGTCGGTGACCGCATGTAGCAGCATCGACTGCTTGACCCGATAGTTAAGCTTTTTCAAGCCATCTAACAGTTGGCCGTTTATTGGATTAAAGGTGAAAATGACCCCGTTGCCCGTTTCCTTAAATCATGGATAACAATTGATTGATGAATTTTAATAAATACAAAGGGTTTATCAGCACACAGTATACAGGCTTCGATCTGTGCGAAGTAATAATTATTTGCTATCTAGCTTTATTGTCTAACCTTGTCAGCGGCGAGAAGTGCGCACTGAGATGGATGTGGAAAATGTCTACTACCGCGTTGAACATATAAAACCATATTTTCAGAGTCCTGAGTGAAACCTCGAACGTTAGGAACTCGTAGCTGCCAAATTATTTCACCCCTCTTTGATTCGATACCGTATATCTGGAGAAACAGAAGAAAATGAAACACATTCGTTCTTTGCACAATGTAAACATTATGTGCCATGCCGTGGACGAGGATATATACTTTACCTTGCCAGCAGATGTAACAGCCACGATCATTTTATGCAAGCCAAACTTGTCACGAACCAAATCAGCACGTTGGCTCGATTGTTGCGGTTCTAGACCCAAAGCAGCCTGAATAAATGCTTTAGCTTGATTGGCCTGGGAACTTAATCTTCTTATTAACATTCCAATGACATCCCCTATTGCGAAAATTATTTCTTCATTAATGTTATATTGACACAACTAATAGTTGAAGAAAAACGTTGATAAAAGAAATTAGACTCGTAAACTAATACACAAACTTAAAAACCATGCTATAAGCTCTATGAATATTACCTACAGTTCTTATCAATCTAAATGGAAAGGAACTGAGTTATTTTTCTCTTAATTAATAATTATTAATAGTATATTACGCCACTAGGGAGGAAAAAACTTGGACGGCCCAGAACTCGTGTAAATTGACACTCGAGCCGAAGGCGAAAAAATATTTTAATTTATTGAGTAATAATTAACCCTTAGCTACTGTGGTAAATATCTACCGTTGCGGTGTCTAACACGATATAGTACTTGGTACATTTTCACATGAAAATTGAAATTTGAGTAGACAAAATAATATTTTATAGTTAAATAAAGTTATTCCTATTATAGGCTTACAAGTAAGTATTTCTACAATTTAACATGAAAAATTGACTCAATAAAATCGCATGGTGCCAGAGATCCACCACAGCAGATATCATTGATTATTATTCATAGATATTGATTTCTTGAATTCAAATTCAATATCCACGAATTTCATTATCATATTATCATTTTAATTTTACTCTATACAATAAGTATATTTATTAATTTCCAACTAAATTTTACTTTCATTTAAGTTTATTTTTAATAGTAACTGTTCTACTATCACATGATTCTTTTATTTAAAAATAAACATAAAACTAAATTGTAGAAGGATAAATAAAACTTATAATAAACTCATGCTGTAAAATTCAAAGGAATTAAATACAAGAAACAGTCACACATCAGCTTGCAAGAGTCCATGCAAACTATTAATAGTAAATAAGTAAAGCTTTGTTTCATGAAGTCTAGGAAAAAAAAATTAACAATTCATTTTGATGAAACTCTAAATACAAAAGTTGGAAAGTTCATGCTAAATACAGGTTACTTCAATGATGCACTATTAATGTTCAAATGGAATTTTATAATACTGCCTGCACTGATTTATTACTTACATGAACTGTCTACATCAAGACCTGACAGCAGCCGTTCATAGAAGAAAGTTTGTTAATATAATGTTACAAATAACAATTGAATATATTTATTATATACCAATTTTAATTTCGAGAGAAAAGTTCGACCACTTATTATGTTATTGAAAGAATTGGGTTTATTTTATTATAAGATTTGTTACTTTAATGTTTACTCACTCTCTTTCTGATCGAATTCCGTTTCAATAGCTTGATCACGATCTGACATCGGTAGTTCTACAATTTCAACTGCCACAATACTTGCAAGAGATTCTTCTCTTGACCATACTACTTTCTGTTGGAGTAAGCTAATACTGTGATCCTCAGAAGATAGTAAGTATCTGCAAATTCTCCCTTTTATTGTTTGATAAGTACAGTCAGTTGCTACAATTGCAGGTTTGTATAATGCACTGTGTGATAAATGCGCTAATTTTTCAGATTGACCTTCACTTTTGCCTAATTCAGTAGCCGTAATTGTTGTTACCTTAACAAAAAATCAGAATCAGATTCTCTTTTATATTTAGAATTTCAAAATTTAAATTATTAGCCTTATTTCAAGATTTACTTAATACAGGTAAACGAGAATTAACTTAATGAATGAATTATGTTTGAGAATAATCAAATAAAGACTTACTTCATTTTTGTATGATGATTCTAATACTATTTTCCTGTTGTCTAAGTTAGTAATATATAAAAAGTTGTCTATATCAATATCTCGTGGAATTGGAACTAGATCTTGGTCAAGTAATAATAATCGTTTTCTACGATTGTTGTCGGCACTGATAGATATTGCAGCTGAATTTCCAGGAACAAGGGAAATATGATAAGGTCCTTGAGCCCCAGCGCCAAATATTGTGTTAATTGTTATTGAATCTGGTTCGGATTTTGGTTCAAATATATTAATATAGAATAATATTGCTAAATTACTATCACCCTTAAGACAAATAAAATTTGGTGCTGCTAAAACACATCTATAATGCAAAAAAGAAAATATTAAAAATTATTGTACAGAATAAATTTAAAAATAATTTGATGTGGTTGTTAACTAACTCAGTTTCCTGTGATATAAATGGTAAATTAATTTTTCTAATCTTTAGTTTTTCTCCAGTTTTGCTATCATATGAAGTAACTTCTATGCCACTATTATAAATGGGCAAAATGTGATGTAAAGTTCCATCTTTAATATGCCATTTAACATCTTCTATTCTGTAACATATAAATATGTTATTAGGCTTGTATTGTTTTCAATAATATATATTAATATAATATGTACACAACAAATATTAAATTTCAACACAAAAAAAAACATTGATATGTGAAACATTTTGTGTGTTGTATTTTGTATTGATTTCATAGTAAATCTAAATTTAAAAAGAACATTATTTTAAATGTGCTTTAAAGTGCACTTTGAAAAGTTTTTAAAAAGAAACCTTTCACTACTGTAAAGTCCTTCTGTTGTGTATGATATAAATGGAGAATCAATTCTGAAATATAGATAGGGTAATAATATTAAAGGCACCATTATTATGAATGATGTTTACATCGAGAATTAGAAGTGTTAAGATTTGATTTATAGTGTATAACCATTTAAGTATTAAAACAACAATTTTTCAATAAATCAACAAACCTATCTGGATTTTGTTCAGCTAATGGCCATTCATTTAAGATGTGTCCTGTGGCCAAATTCCAATAACGGACTATAGCTGGAACTCCACCATTTACCGAAATTAATTCTCCATCGGCTACATTACCAAATGCTCGAATACGACCAGCATATCCTTGTTCTAAAACTCTCCTCCATATTATTTGACCTTGTAAGACAATATATATAATGTGATTATAATGAGCTTTTAAAAATATAATTCATAAAGTATATAAATTTAAATACCAGTTTTAATATTTAAAGCTGCAATCACATTTTCTTCTGTAGCAACAATAATTTTTCTTGCTGTCGAAACTGTATCAAAACTGGCAAATTTAATTTTGCCCACATAATTTTGTCTCCTGAAATAAAATTAAATATTAAGGCCATTAATTGTAGATATACTTAAAATAAAATAAGATAAATTTAAAAAATAAACATTTTTTAGGTAATTAAATTTATTATCAACTCTATCTTTCATTTTGGTTGTTTTATTTTCTCTTTCTCACAAGTTTAAAGAGGCAATATTTTTAAAAGAAGAGTAACGTTGCTTCAATACTTTTTAATACTAAGTGAATCTGATTTTTTTAATAGAAAGCTTTTATCAAATAATCAAATTAATTCATAGAAAATATGTAGCTGAAAAAGATATGAACAAAACTTTTTGTTACTTTTTCTTATTTTAGAATATCAAATATTAATCTTCATATTTTATTACGTGGTACTTGATTTAAGTTAAAAATTAAATTAGTTGACATAAATTAATATTATCACAGAAACTGTTATCCTTCTTACGATTCTTGTATGCATCACCGCTCATTAAAAATGAGTAAATAATTTAACAGTAAAATTGAATTAAAGAGTAAACTAGGCACTAAAAAAATGAAAGAAATGCGCAGTCATTGTAGAGAAAAAAACAAATGTTTGCATTTAGTTTATTTAAGTGAGTTGATGAGTAGAGGGTCTGCAAGGTGTGAAAAATTGACACATATCAGGGTCATCCTTACCAGTCGAATTTCCCGACTTGATCCTCGTAGAGGCACAGGGACAAGTTAAAGAGACTGAAGAGAATTATAAGATACTGAAGAAATTGTGAATCAGTGAAAAATCGGTTGAAATTTCCACGGAAATTCGTCGTGACAAGCGGAGGAGCCATGACGATGAAGTGATGAAGCATCAGGGAAAAAGCGCGACCTAGCCTATATTGAGGCCATTGTTTTTAGCGATATACGTGTATCTGCTCTGTAGGGACTGTAGGTCCCGTTTAACGACGCCAGGTGTTGACACGAAGACAATATCGCTATCTTCCTTACCGATCGAACCCTATATATATATATGTACTACTGCTGTACTCAGAGTAACTTAAACACGGGTAATGTGCAGAGAGCGGAACTACAGAATACAGAATATTACAGACGGCAGTCAGTGCAGTCCCTGCATCAAAGAAACCGGTGAAATCGATAAATTAGTATGTTTATTTACATAAAATTGTGTTATTCATAGTTTTTATGTTATTGTTTATTGTAGTGTTTTGTTAAAGCAACTTTACAAGCATCCTTGTTGTTAGTTGTTACCTCTGTGAATTGTCATAAGAACGAGTTTGATTAAATTATCTGTTAAAGTTTAAAGCACTAACCTTATGTTATTTATATAGTTATTTATTTATGCGTTTAATTTGAACTTATATATGAATTAAATGCTAGATATTATAATTTCTTTTTGCAAAAAATATCATAGTAAACACATAATTGTAATTTTAAGCAGAATTAGTAACTTTTTAGCATCTACAGAGACAAACATGATTTGTTTCATTTAAATATTAAACTAGTTTTTTTTAATTTCAGAAAAAGAATTAATTTATTGATAGTTGGTACAAAGTAATAATGATAAAATAAAAGTTTCATTCAAAAATGGAACTTAAAGAGCCAAAGAAAAAAAAACGGGTCAGGCTAGAACCAAAGTCATCTCTGCCATTGGTATTTGGCAATAAAGGTGAATTAACAAAATTTCATGCGAACCTAACAGCTTTAGGATCATGCATAGCTGACCCTACCGAAATGGAAATTATTTACAAAATGGTAAGTTGATCCACCTTCAATAATATATTCTGATTTTAAAATACAAAATTGAATTATTGTAAACGATATACTTATAAATAATATATGTAACATATAATATATAAACATATTCTTTTTAAACTTTATTATTCCTAGGGCTATTTTGGTAAAGGATCATTGTCAAAAAGTCATCCATCATTTGGAAGAGTTAATTATGGTGCTCCACCTGTGATTCGTAATAGACAATGGCAACGTCGCCAAGACTGGATTAGTGAAGTTCAAAAATTAAGTATTGAATCTTTCTTTGACGATGAAAAAAATGAAAGTAACTTGTCTAATAAGAATGATGAGAAAATAAGTGAGTATAAAAAAATTTATGTATTTAATATTAAGAATATTTTTATTATTATAAGAAATTAATCATGTAAAAGCTATATCATATTATTTATATTATTGTTTAGCTGATAACGAAAATGTAGGTGATTTATCTGTCAATGCCAAAGGATTAAATGATAATTCAGAAACACTTTGCAGTACTTATGACTCCGATATTTCAGCTACTATTGAATCTCCAGTGAATCAAGAAAAGCCTACAAGTGATATAGAAATATTAGATAATGATATGAATAATGTTAAAACTAATGGGCAGAATAATCAAACAAATATGGAAGTCGATGAAGTAGTACTTGATTCGACTGAAGAAGAAGATATCTCTGAAATTTCAGCAGATAATTATACATCTAATAATTTTGATGACAATGATCTATTTATCAAAGATGAAGAAATACAAATTAGTGATTATAATAAAGATCACTCTAATTTACAAGGAAAAGTGTTAGTTTTACCAGACAGTGACTCTGACACAGAAAATTATTTAATGGATATCAAACCAGAAATAAGACATGAAAACTTTCCAGTGAGAGAAACATTACATCTTACATTTGAAGAAACTTTCTTCTTAATGTATGGTCTTGGGTGCTTAAGAGTCATAGATTTTGATGGAAAATATCTCAGTATTGGAGAAACATGGGACTATTTTTGTAAAGAGCAGAAAAGTTTTTTACAAAAATATGTTGCATATCATTACTTTCGAAGTAAAGGATGGATTGTAAAACCTGGTTTAAAATATGGTGGAGATTTTTGTAAATATGACTATCATAATTATTTTGACATTTGAAATATCATTATGCTTGTTAATTAACTATAAAATATTTAATTTTAGTACTTTACAAAGAAGGACCATCTTATTATCACTCGTCATATATTGTAATAATCGATGTTTTGGATGCAGTTACTTTCAAAAGAATTGAAAATAAAACAGCCAGAAATATGACATGGAATAAATTTATAGGTTTACAAAGATTATCTGAGGCTGTTGGAAAGGTATTAATTATGATGCAATATATTGAGATATGTATTAACAAACATAATTAATACTACAATTATAAATTATAATTTTTATAGGAAGTTTTATTTGCTCAAGTTCTATGGCCATCTTCAGTTCCACTTGATGCAGTTCCAGCAAATCCAGAAGTTCTTTCTCAATTTACAGTTAGAGAAATACTGTGGAGGCGATGGAAACAAAGTCAAGATTCATCTGCTAATGTAGAAGAAAATGAAGATTATGAAAATGACTATTTACCATAAGACAAATGTAATTTTAAAAGAAAACTATATTAATAAAAAAATAAGACCTTTATATACATACTTTAAAGCAAATATTTATTTAAAAACTACTGTAAGTTGTAAATTCTCTGTATCATCATTTGTATTATTTTTTGTAAAAATCAATTTTCAATTTTATACAATACAATACAATCATTAATTTGATGTTTATAAAATAAACTTAAGAATCTAATAACATTTTTACAGAAATTCGCTTAGATATTATTAGCAATTCGAGCTTTGAAATCTCGAATTTTTTTAGGTTCTCCAGTTCTTCTAAAATCTGACCTCTCCTTCAAATATTGTTTTGTACATTCATCCCAGAATTTTTCATCTTTGTACCAACGAGTCAAGCAATCTTTAAGATCACTATTTTGTTTTCGACAAGTAAATACCATTAGATATTTACTCTCTTTGCAACATTCGGTAAATGCTAAAAAATAAGTATATATTTAATTTGGTTTTTAAAGTAAATAATGTAACAATTAATTTACCTGCAACTTCTGGTATACACTTTTCTTCTCGAGTTCTATCTCTAACCAATTTAGCAACAAGAATATCCTTTTCAACTTTCCTCATATGCATATCATCAGGGTCACCTGTGTAACAAGTATGATTTAAAAAAGATCTTGTATATTCTGTAATCTTTATCTATTGTATGAATTTGGTTTTATTTACCAAGCCATTAATTAAATTTTTACTTTATAATTACTAATAAATCTTCTAGAATTTTTATTACAATTCTAATAAATAACAACCTTTTTGGCAGAATGTAAATGAACTTTTATAAATAACCATAACCTGCAGGAAACTCAAATTAGATTTGAAATAAAACCTCACCCAAACCATGTGGACCTCCACCAAGTTTTGAATTCAACACCATATATTCTTTCTTTCCTGTTTCCTTTTTTTCTTCACTCGCCATGATTTTTTAAATTTTCATTCCAAATCAATTTATATTTTATCAGCCACACATATGATAGGTATATTATAAGTTTATTATGATGTCGAATTACTTGCAACAGTTGCAAGGTTGCAACTATTGTAAGTTGCAGATCTGCATATATATATAGTTAAGTTCTATTCACAACTATACACTTCTCTCATGAGTTTGCAGATTTGAGATTGTCAGCGCTCCTTTTCAAAGGGATGCCCTCGCGTCTATTGACGGTAGTTGAAAATTCGAATCCATTGTTGTAAAATAATATCAAAAAAGAAATCAACATACTTTTAAGGTAAATTAAAGAACAATCATTTTGCTTGATAGATAATACTAAGAGTATTTTGTGCACTAGTGTTTCTTTCGAGTGGTAAAATATTATAACCTAAAAATAAAATGATTTATAATTTTACTGTGTGAGTTAGACTTATAAAATTTAATTATTTTCAAATATATTTTCTCAGCGGAATCTAAATTAACAGACATGGATCGACTTTTACGGATAGGAGGTGGGATGCCAGGATTAAGTCAAGGTCCTCCACCCTCAGATGCTCCTGTTGTGGATACTGCTGAGCAGGTGAAATAAACAACTAAGAACTTTAATCTATTTCTGTAAAGAAATTCTTTTTTAATACATGGTATTTTATCAAAGGTTTATATTTCATCTTTGGCACTGTTAAAAATGCTAAAGCATGGACGTGCTGGAGTTCCAATGGAAGTTATGGGTTTAATGCTTGGAGAATTTGTTGATGATTATACAGTTCGAGTTATTGATGTTTTTGCTATGCCACAAACAGGAACTGTACGTCTTTAATTTATAACTATTATATTTCGATTTTTTATTTTATAATTATTTCATACATATTCTTATTTTTACCATTTCTTGATCTTATACTACTCATATTATTGTTGTTAGGGTGTGAGTGTTGAAGCAGTGGATCCAGTGTTTCAAGCAAAAATGTTAGATATGCTCAAACAGACTGGTAGACCAGAAATGGTAGTAGGCTGGTACCACTCCCATCCTGGATTTGGATGTTGGCTTTCTGGAGTCGATATAAACACACAACAGTCATTTGAAGCACTAAGCGAACGAGCAGTTGCTGTTGTAATTGATCCCATTCAGTCAGTTAAAGGAAAAGTTGTTATCGATGCATTTAGGTTAATTAACCCCAATATGATGGTAAGTAAATTAAATTATAGAATTTAAGTGATTATAAAAAAAACTATTCAAAAAATGTTTAAATTATTCTTGTTCCAATCAATATTCAAATTTATAGCTGTAAATAAAAATAGAATAGTTTTTCATTTACGAAAACAGAAAACATAAGTAACCAAGAAAATAAACATTTTTATAGGTTCTTGGACAAGAGCCACGTCAAACAACCTCTAATTTAGGTCACCTTCAAAAACCATCCGTTCAAGCACTTATCCATGGACTGAATCGACATTATTATAGCATTAGTATTAATTATCGCAAAAATGAACTTGAGCAAAAGATGCTACTAAACTTGCACAAGAAGACATGGATGGATGGATTAACTCTTGCAGAGTATTCAGAACACAGTAAACTCAATGAAAATGTAGTTCAAGAAATGCTTGAATTAGCTAAAAATTATAATAAGGTATGCATTATTTTGATTTGTGCATCAAGATTTATTTATAATCATTAATATGAAATTTAAATAAAAAAATATTTTATTTAGGCTTTGGAAGATGAGGAAAAAATGACGCCAGAACAGTTAGCAATTAAAAATGTTGGAAAACAAGATCCAAAGAGACATTTGGAAGAAAAGGTTGATAATCTAATGACAACAAATATTGTTCAGTGCTTAGGGGCCATGCTGGATACTGTTGTCTTCAAATAACTGATATAAATTGCAAATCGAACTTAAAAAAATATACAACTTTTTAATACCGTTTTCATTGATTTTTTTATACTGATCCATTCAAGGTAGTTACAGTTTTTGTATAACAAATAAGGCATGTATTATGTATATTTTCAGATTTTTAATGAAAATAGTAAATTATCTTTACAAAACTAACATATGGTCATGCACAGTGTGACATTAATTGTTTGAACTTACCATTTTTAGTATCGATATACATAAAATTTTTATAAACTTTAAAAAAAATTCCAATGATTAAAATTAATTCATCTTACTTCATAATAAACTGTAAGTCAAAATATTTTTAGTATAAAAAGATGATGTAAAAACTTTTCACAAATTGAAATTTCTTTCAAGCAATATATAATATTCTTTCTTTGATGAATGTGAAAATAATCTATTACAAGTATTTATGTACAGCTTAAATATTCACTGGTTATCCATGAATATTATGGAACTTTAACTTTGGCAATATATTTCAAAGCCAAATATTATAAAGCACAAATACATCATTTTATGTTTATCACGAGTTGTAACTAAATGATTTTAAAAACAGTTCCTTATGATTTCATGATATAAATGTGCTTACAATCACTCATTTACATGTCATTACAAAATAATAAAAGGTAAGTTAATAGCAAAATAAAAGATTTCAATATCTTCATTCTTCGGCAGGTTGTTCTTTACTCTTCTTTTTTTTCTTCTTTTTTTCTTTTCCAGGTTGTTCCTAAAAAATTTACAGATTTAATTAATTAGTCATTAAATGTATTTTAAATTTGTTACAAAAAGGTGTACCTCAGATTCTTGTTCCACAGGTAACGTCTCAGCTTCTGTATCTGATTTATCTTTTTTTTTATCCTTCTTCTTTTTCTTTTCTTTCTTATCCTTCTTCTTTTCTTTGGGAGATGCCATTTCCGTATCCACGGTTTCATCTGTTGGAGTTACGTCGTTCGATGCAAGTAAAGTTTCTTCATGTTTGCGCTTTTTGGCAGAAACTTCACTACCTTGTTCAGTAGAATCCTTTGTACCATTTTCTTCAGTCTTTAATATAATTATATTAAATATTAAAGAAAAAAATTTTTAAAATTTAAGAATCATTTTAAGAATTATCGAGACAAAATGATAACTTCTTATTACCTTAACTGCTCCACTGTAATCCGTATAGCCCGATAACCAGTCAGACGGAGTATTTTCATTCGGTTTTCCATGCTTGTCGAGTTTACCTTCTACAATAAGACGTTTTTTTTTAGACGCTTTAGGACCAAGACCCCATTTTCGTGGATATGCATCTCTTTCCATGATAACACGTTTTATTTTGGCAACTACTCCATGGTCACAAGTCGACATTGTTGGAGTCGTCATGAGGGCAATAGCTGTAAAATTTTTATGCATATTACATTCAGTTTTATTATATTTAAATATAAAATATTGTTCTGTAAATATTTTAATTTATTTTTTTTAAAAATTATTAACTAAGAGATATTAAAATATTTACCAAGAGCAACTGCTTCTCCTTTAGTAGTTACAATAACAATTTCTTGATTTAATTCAATGCCTTCATCATACATCAGAACACCAGGCAACATTATTTTAGCTCCATAACATATAGCATTTACCTAAGTACACAGGTATTTACTATTAGAAATATGTTGGAGCAATAATATATAGAAATTCATATTTTATTCTATTTTAATGACTGTATTCTAACATTTTTCAATTTTTCCGTGATAAGTACAATGAAAATATGTATTAAGTAATTAGCAGCTTTAAAAATGTTATCAAATACATATACAATTTCAATTTTATAAATTCTTTTTTATATTAATTTAGATCAATATTAAGAAGATAAAGATATAATTATTATAGACTTAAAATGAAAACTTAAGCCAAATCTGATATGATAAAAAAAATATAAATAAAATACTTACTGCACTATCCTTGACTATAATTCGTTTGTGGTTGACAAGTAGAGATTCTAGTGGTCTAATAACTCGCCTTAAGTACGATTCATCACCATGATTTTCATACAACCATTGAGCATCAAGAATGTCATGCATTGTAACTAGGCCATCTTTTTCAGACATGATACCAGATCGATTTCTACGCAGTTCTTGCATTTGACAGCCAGTTCCAAGAAATAATCCAAGATGTACACAAATAGTTCTCACATATGAACCAGCCTCACAACTGACTTTAAAAATTCCCATATTTCGTTCTTCATCATAATCAAGAAACCAGCTGTCATAAACTGTCCTTACTCTCAATTGACGTTTGACTGCTGATATCAGAGGAGGTCTTTGGAACAAAGCTCCTCTGAGTTTTTCAAGTGCTTGATGTATCTAAAATATAATGATTATTTATAGAAAAATGTAGATATTCAAAATCATATAGTATTTTAAAATATAATTTATACCTTTTTGATATTATCAACAGCTGAATGTAATTTAAAAACTGCCACATACTCCTTCCCAGCTGATTGTTGAGATTTGGCTAAACGTGTGGCTCTGTCTATACAAACAATTAAACATCCAGATACTTTAGGATCCAGAGTACCAGAATGACCTGTTTTTTGAACTTTTAAAATTCTTTTAATCCATGCTACAACTTCGTGAGATGATGGATTTGAAGGTTTATCTAGATTTATGCAACCTGATTGAACATATTCTGATAATGTTCGGTGTAAGGGTGTAGACCCACAGGATAATGGAGTGAAGTGTTTCGTACGAGTTAATAATTTATCAAAATTCTATAAAAATCAAATACAATTAATACATCAGCATTCATTTATAAATAAATTTTAATAAAAATTTTAATTAAAAATACCTTAAATAACAATGGCCAATCTTTGCAATCAAGTTTTCCAACATCATTAGAAGGTTCTAATTGACATTTCATCTTGGCTTGGATTTCACCAAGAGATTTATTTTTATTCTTCTTTTTTTCTTTTTCTAAAAGTAAAGCTTGTATAAGTAAAAGAACTCATAACCTTAAATTGAAATTTAACCATGCATAAAAAAAAGCTTGTTATTTAAAACTCAGGGTTTATTATATAAATAAGTAAAATATAAAATTATACATGTACTAGACTTAAAACTGTGATATTTCAAAATATACTTTATTAAATTAAACTAATCGGAAAATGGAGCAAACCACGTGTTAATAACATTGTTACCAGTAAGTAATCATAACAGAACACTATCGTGATCAAAATAGTTTATAATGGTAAGTATTTGCGTCGTATAATGTTATTAGTAGTAAAAATTAAATGTATTTATTGTAATAGCAATGATCATTATTAATTACCTATTTCTGCCATGATTAACTTTTAAAAATAAACACGTGGAAACGATATTTGGAGTATCGACGTCGCCGCGGGTACAATGAACGCGCACGCGGCTTTTACTATTGTAATGGCCGCCAGTGCCAACTTAATAAAGTTGATGTGAAACTGTAATGAAAAAGTACCTATACAGAATATAGGAGTATACTGCTGCCAAAAGCGGCTCCAGAGGAGAGGGAAATTTAAAATAATCAAAAAAACGCAAAAAAAAATAGTAAGAAAAAATTCTTTTTATGCATTGATAATTTCAACAAAATTAAAAGCAACAAAGTTACTATGTCAGAATTAATTATTTGTAATTATTTTTTGGCTTAATTGAATTTCAATAATTAAGCAATGTTACTCGATAATACTTCGAAATTGGACATATTTTGTCTTAGATAGAGTAAAATAGCATTCAATAAATTAATAAAATAATTAAACTTTATTTTAAAAGTGAAATTTACAATGATTAACGTAAAAAAAGTGATTTATAAAAGTAATTATTTCACAGCCGATCTGCATTACCCCGTGCGCAGCAGCGCGTCGTTTTTATAGTCGGCTCTTCGCGAGTTCATCTGTTTACGTGTTAACCGTACTACCTATTCT
>UELV01080102.1:5025-26863 GCA_900490015.1 Megastigmus stigmatizans | reverse complement strand
GCTCTAGAACCACAGTAAGCGCCGGCAGACCCGCGATGTACGTGCAAATCAGGCTGAGCCAGAAATGCATTGAGCCAGAAATCCCTTGCCTGAAATCAGGCTGAGCCAGAAATACATTGAGCCAGAAATCCCTTGCCTGAAATCAGGCTGAGCCAGAAATGCATTGAGCCAGAACCCCCAGCTTACCTACTTACGTCCTATTACTATCAAAGCCAGGCAACGAGTGAGCTTCCTCGATTCTTCGGCTTCCGCCTTCTTCCCCAAAATTGGAAAAATCGTCTTCTCCTTGTCGCTCTCTTCCATCCGCATCTTCTGTCTCGTTCCAATTTCGAGTGTTGCGCCGATCCTTTCGCGCTTTCTGACGCTTCTCCCTATTGATTCGCTATCGATCCTTGACCCCGTTTTCGTCGCTTATCGGATTGCCAATCCTACGTACCTAATCTATTCAGGTCGGCGCTAATTGGTCGCCGACCTACGTTCCGTCGCCGACGCTAACTCCCTCCTACAGCGCGCGCAATTTGAATTCGTAATTTCGTCGCATCGAGCTACCTGAATATCCTACCCCAGACCGTAGGTAGAAAATCCCTAGTAGTCTGGCGCTAGGGGGTTTCGCGCGCCCGAGTTTGGCGCATAGCGCCGTCATTTCTCGTGCGATACCGTCACGCGTAACACTCGGCGATGGTACTCGGTCACGTGTGCACGCACGTCGGCTCGCGCCTATCTCTCTCTCTCTGCAACTCGTTCGCTGTCTCTCTTGCACTCGTGCACCGCGCAACCGCTTCACCGCGTGTTTCGGTTGGGTGCTTCCGTCGCCGCTCGTACCCTGGCGCATACGTGTGTGAGTGCCTCCTCCTATGGTTTTCCGCTCCATAGGGGTCGCGTCGCACTCGCACGCATACATGGGCGCAGGGGCGTGTGCATGTGCCAGTGTCGGCTGCTACGCGCGGTGTTGTTGTCGTCTCGGCTGCTTCCTTGTCGTTTTCGTCGCTCATCCTCCTCGTCGTCGTCGGTGGTGCGTCCGGGCAAGCGTGAGCACGCGAGTGGTGTGTCATGCGGGTCGCTGATCGTTTGCTTCATCGTCGTCGTCGCTTTGTTGGTGGGCTCCACCGATCGGCCCCGTGCATCGTCCCTCGGTCGCTGTCGCCTCCAGGCCCGCGTCGTGCTGTACGTCGGACCCGTCGCTCTCCTCCAACAAACGCGATTCCCCCCTCGTTAGTTTTTGCATTTATAAATTAATCCCTCGTGGTGGTGGTGGCTAGTGTCATCGTCGCGGACTCCTTGCCCTGGCAGTGCGACTCTAACCTCAACGGCGCCGGAGGACAATAACGCGGACGGCGCATGGTTTTGTTTATCATTTATTATTCTTTGTGAGGCCAAAATCAGCCTCACAAATATAATTTACGAAATTAATATCAAGATCATTATAATGAAATGAAAAAGAACTTTTTTGTCCTAAGCATATTCTTTTCTGTGGTGGTTCAAAACATTTGGAATTACTGTTGCAAAGTGGTCTTTTAAAAAAATTTAAATTTATTGATACTATTTCTTCAGAAATTATTTTTGGCCTCACATGCTGAGATTGAAAAGATTGAACTTGATTGACATCGTTTATTAAATTATCATAAATTTTAACATTTCTTTCAAATTCTTTTTCTGAACCCTTTACAAAGCCAGCAAAATCTTCATCGTTTATTATTTTTTCCTTTTTATAATGAAATCATCAATTTTAGATAAGCATAAATTCTAAGTACTTAATTTGTTTTATAAATTATAATTTTGTTACTTATTTTTACCTGTTCAGATGTATTCACAGATCTCGACATTTTTAATATTCTAACATTATACAAATGTAAAAAATAATATCAAGCTCTCAGACTATTTTAAAGCAAAAGAAATAATATTTCAAAAGAATCGGAATCTAATCAGTTCCTAATAACAATCCTTTACAACGAATTTTTTATAAATGAGATTTCAATTTTCAAGATTTAAAAGTTTAAATTTCATTCAAATTTCTTTCGTTATGCACAACTTGACCCATCTGGAGAGGAGGGATTGATTCTAAACTTTCTACAGTGATATAATATAAGTTGTATGTTGTATATTTCTATCATTCTATGTATTAATTATAATACATAATAGTTACACCAATTCAACCGAAACATCGTAAACAAACCTCACTAATTACAGTAAAAAAAATGAAAAAATAAATTAAATATAATCCTGAGAGAGCTTTTTCTTTTTAAGGTATGTTAGAGGTGAACAATCAAGGGTATAAGTCAATTTACTGATATTTACCAACAAAATTTAAATTTTATATAAAAATAAATTCATGACCATATAAGGCTCATGCGGCCCATGAGCGAAAAAATTCATGACCATATATGGATCATGTGGCGCTCAACCTGATAATAAAAAAATTAGTAACAAATATTATGCAATGGATTGGACTGTGGTGAAGAGTTTTGAAAAAAAATGATGTAATGATTTTGAAGTTGAGATGCTATTATAAACTATATTACTGTTTTGAAGTGCTCTAAAAGTTAATTTTAAAAAAAAATTTACCGACAGCTAATTAAGCGATGTTTTAACTTTAAACACTTTTTGCAGTTTCTTCTAATTATTAAAAAGAAAATTTGTGCAAAGCTTTAAATCACTTTTGTCAAATATTATATTTTTGATTATAGCAGTTGTTAATCCTGCAATTTATGCATAACGTAGTGCAAAAAATACGATTAAAAAAATAATATGAAACAAATACTGAAAGTGATTAAAATCCAGTCTGGGTATTGGAGTTTGATCTTTTAATATACGTATACAAACGTTTTCTTTTTTAATATATTCAAAACTAATAATGAAGATATAGTTTTTGTAATTAATTTACAAAAATTATTTCTGAATCGCTTTAAAATTTGAAATATTATTTAACAATTTTTATTTTACAAAGACACATAAATTCAATTTTATTATTTTTTTAAAAATAAAATCACGATTACAGTAATAAATTCATGTACCTGTTTTTATAAATTCTTAATCATGTTCGTTTTTTTTTAATTCTATTAGAAGAATTACTTTAAAATAAATCTATTTAATCAATTATTCTCTTAAAGTATGTGAAGAAATATCCATTGAAGAAACAAAATTAAAAAAATTATATTGTGAAAGTATCTGAAAAAGAATAATGAGATGAAAAATATTTAAAAAAAAACTTAAAAAATCAAATAAACTATAAAATACCTGCAAAACTTATTAACCAAATGTTTAAAAAAATAGACACTCAAAGAGTTCAAAAACGTTGTTTATACATAAAATTATGATATAAAGAGAACAGTTTTACTTCTGTTTTTGCATGCCATAAAAAATTGATTTTTTTTCATAATTATTATAATATTATAATCTTTATTTTAACTTTTTGTTTTATACATGCTTATTGTATCACAAATTACAATTATATCTCATTTCGTATTTTTCATTGTCTTCCTTTCTTCTTCTCTCTTCTTTCTTTTTACCCCTTTTTCCTTTCTCTCCCTCTCCTTTTTTATTATTTCCAATTCCTTTCTCTCTATTCCATCCGTACTTTTTTCCTTCTATTTTTATCCATCTGTTAGTTTTCTCTATCTTGATCTTAATTCCTATTTCTTTCGTCTTCCTCTCTATTTCCCTTGCTTTTTCTAGACGGCTATATCTGTCTGCCCTCCTCTCCGCTTATACTCAGTGTAACTATCCCTCGTTCCCTCTCTTGTCGCACTCTTTCTATTTACTCTCTAATCCTTTTCTTCTGTTCTTCCTCTTTCCTTCTTCTTTTCACTTTCTTTCCAGATCATTTCCCATTTTCTTTCTTCCTTCTCCGATACTTCACAGTATTTCACCACATGCTCCATAGTTTCTTCTTCCTCTCCGCATAACCTGCATTTCCTTTTCTCCTCCTGTAGCTAATATTTACACCCGTTTCCGTCTCCCCCTAATCTGTACTTTGCTATTATTGTAAATTCTTTTCCTTTATACTTCTCTGCTCCTGTTAGATATTCCTTTTGTATCCTCACGTGCTCTTCTACCATCCACTTCCCAAACTCCCTCGCAAATCTTGAGTTTTCTATTTCTTCTTTTGTTTTTTGCCATTCTATATCTCTATGCCTCTCCTCTATTTCTACCCACCATCCTTCTTCCTCTTTTATCTTTCCATTCACTGCCTCCATTGACCAGCCTTTTTCTTCAAAGAATTTTTTCCTCTCTTTTTCCATTCTTGTTTTCCCTTCTCTTAGCATCGCCGCTATATATTCCCCTCTTATGGTCCCTCTGTATTCTTTTTTAATTTTTTCTTCATACTTCATTGCTCTAGTTCCTGCTTTTATTTTCATTTTTTCTCTCCTCGTTTCCCATCTTATCACGTAGCTTTATCGTTCTCCCTTAAATCTCTAGTGTCCACTTAATAAATCTATCCTGTATCCGCTCCACTTCTCCTCATTCTTTCCACCCCCACATCTCTGCCCCATATAACCTCATATTTCCTATCTCTGCGTCAAATATTCTTATCCTTCTGTTCCAGTCCGAGTGTATTTTCCTTTTTCCTATACTCCATATTTTTCCCATGATCGTTTTTGCTCTATTTGTTACATATTTTACACGACTTTCTTCGCCGTTGTTTCCACTCATTCTGTATCCTAAATATATTAACGAACTACAACTGGAAACTTATCGTGAATATTTAAGTCGAAAGCAGCTCGCTTTAAGGTTTGGTTTAAAATATGTCTAGCACAGTGGTGGCCTTTTCAGTGGAGATCTTTACGAGTGTTATTTAACGCCCACCTAAAATACCTTTTAATAGAGCTACAAGCTGATTATAGTTGAACTGAATACAGATCTGTTATCGACGAATAGTGATTCAGAGATGGTTCAGCGGCTAGCTGACCAACTTTTAGTTAATATCACCCAGCATGGCTTGACGCATCGTACCGATATATGTCACACGTGGATCGTCATAATCTTTGTAGACGATAACGGTACTGTACTAGACCATGGGAATGGTCTTGCGCCCTTTCACAGCAAGCACAATATCATTGATCCCCAGATGCCCTATTGATCCTCCTCCGAATTGTTACAATTATAGTGCGGCGCGCTCGCCAAAGCTTGGGCGAGCTCGCCGGCGCTCAAGCTTTACGTTCTCGGCGTATTAGTTATTTATGTACCTTGGCCGACCCAAGCGCGAATACGCTTGAGGGGCTGATGTTTTCAGCGTGGGATAGTATAAGGCCGAGGCTCGCGAGCGTAGCGAGCGGCCGAGGCTTTATTATCCCACGATGTAAACATCATCCGAAAGCGTATTCGCGCTTGCCTCGGCCATGGTGCTTAAACAATTTTACAGTCCTGGCAAGGACGTATAAGGCTTTTTAAATTATTGAAATTATAGGTTATAGACAGATTTTCAATTAAACTTTATTATAACTTTCATTTATTTATATAGCTTTATTTCATATATCAATAGCTTTATTTCTTTTTTAATTAAAATATAAATATTTTGTATCACAAGTTTTTTGTATAACAAAATAAATAGTTTTTATAACCAAATCTACCAAGTCTAAATCCAAACTTTCATCACTGCTGTATTTTTCTGTTTTCTCCATCGTATAATATAAGTCTTAAGGGGACGTCGGATACCGACATGTAGATTTCTACATATCTCATTTACGGTATCAAAGTTTTCTCCTGAACGAATTGACCAATTCACCTAAAATTTTGAGAAATGATAGAAAAATCATAAATACATTGGGGAGAATGCAGGAAATTTCGAAAAACTAAGTAAATTTAATATTATAGTGCAAAATGTTACATTAACTAGAAAGTAATCGCGCCACATAGTGTATGAAACTGTAATTAACAAAAATTCCATTATTTTACGCTACAACATTAAATTTATTTGTTTTATTGGATTTTCCTGTGTTATCCCCAATGTATTTATGATTTTTCTATAATATCATTTCCCAAAGTTTCAAGTGAATCGGTCAGTTCATTTAGGAGAAAACTTTGATACCGTAAGGTTGTTAAGTAGGATCCCTCCTGTCGGTATCCGACGTCTCCTTAACCTCTTAACACAACACGTAAGAGTCTACTATCCTGCCTGCAAACATTTGCCTCGCGCGGTAAGTCGAAATACGAGCGGGAACCTTTGCTGCTAGTCTGTATTTACCCAGCACATACAGTCCAGGAGGACGTCCTAGGCCGTATACGAGCCAATACAGCACGAGGAGTGCCTCGCGCGTATTCCTCCTATTTATGTATTGAGGGCGCTCTGCACGTAAAAAGCCGCATACGTCCGCCGGGGCTGTAAATACATATATACATTCATCGCTTGCGCACGCCCTGCGCTCGCGTTCGCTTTACATAAATTAAACAATGTTATATTTTAAAATAATTAATAAATATGGGCTGGGCGTCAGAGAGCAGTATGATAGTACGGGTTCTGTACCACACATCTATGCAAACATCCGGATAAGCGTTATTTATTCATAATCAAACACATTAGTCAGCTCAGATTAAATAATTAAACATTGATACGCATAATTAATCTATTAATTACACAAAATTAATTGATTAATTGATTGATTTATTGATTTGTTGATTCATTTACTGACTAATTGACTAATGGGAAATCATTGATAATATAATCAAATCACATTATTAATTTAATGTTTTACGCTGCGCTGATACGCAACTTATCGAAATTGATCGACAGTCGGGTCCTTTTAAGTCTAGGTCCGAAAATCTAATAACTTGGGACGACCCTTTGCAGACAATGTGTTTCTCCCTACGAGAGAGAAGTAGAATTGATGGGGTAGACTGCTAATTTTTCCTAGGCTTATAGATGGTAAAAAATCCTTTATTATATCAAAGAGTTTCCCACAATCGCCCAGAATGCTTACAAAGCAGCCTCTAGTGATCAGAAGAAAGGAGATTTTTGTTTGTTTATAGTAAGAAAGATAATTGATTTGTTTATATAAAAACTTACTTTTTATTTGTTGTACTCTTTATTACGGAGTTTTGTAAATTTCTCACTATTTTTACACTATTATTAGACACTCGGGTGTCTAATAATAGTTTAAGAATAGCTACTATATGGCACTGGTGACTGGCATGGAGTTCGGAGTTAGAAATGTGACTGATGATGGCACTGACGATTGTCGCGGAATTCGGACTTAGTAGTTTGACTGAGTGTCTCATGGCTTGCGGAATCCGGACTTCGGAGTTTAGATTTAGTAATGTAACTGCGTTAACAACTCTGAAATCTCTACTGACTGTTGCAGCGTGATGCGCGTGCTTTTAAAAGGCAACGACCCGCCTAATTTTCCGTACGCGTATGTAGATCAAGGTCGGCGTCGGAAGATGTCCTTGGTGATTGATTGGAGGCGATGCCTGGGTTCTTTTGGACTACCCTCTGATGAGTGGTGGGGCAGTGCGAGACTTCCAAGTTCGGGTTGATAGGTTTTTCCCAACTCATTAGGTTTTTGCTTTGTGCAAGGCAGGCGTTGGGTTTTTATGGCGTGGCGGGCCACTCTCGATGGTTAGGCGCCTGGCGGATTATACTTAATGTTAGACCTACAGTGATAAGCTTGGCATATGTTAATGAATAATAGAAAATATTAAAAAGAAAATCCTATGGTTTTCATAGGATGGTACAAATGATTTTCAAAACACATTATTAACGCTTGAATGATTTTAGTTGATAATATTATTGAGGCTACATTATTAATTATTGAATAATCACTCTTTTAAAATTTGCGGAAATTATTAATGCTAATATCTTTAATCATGAAAAATCTTCATGGTTGAAATACTTAAAAGTAATGTAATAGAATAGTGATTACTCATGCAACACACTGATAAGCTTCATGACTCATAAATGCAAAAGTAATCACTCTTTTATATTCTAATGGATTTTATTTTCATTTCATTTAAATAAATAATAAATTTTTGTCATATATTTTTATTTATGACTTATAAATTTTTATATACAATTTGTTTTATCTTGCAATCGCAATCTTGTAGTGCCCCTAAGGTAGAGTATCAAAAAAATCCGGAAGTAAATATCGCTTATCATCATGTGGACTTAAAGCTATTATAAATTGCTTAAAACTATAATCATTCTGATCTTTTGATTTAATGTGTCTCCATTCTACACTTTTAACCTATTTACTTGTTACTACCTTTCTACTTTACCTTTATTAATGAATAAATAAGGCGAGAATAAGATGCATTAAAAATTATATTTTTAAAATTAATTTTTTTATTCCCCTGTTTCGTCTCCAATTACATAATGATCAATTTCATGATTTATTATTTCATAAATATTTTCTTCCTCGTAATCTTTTGGATAGTTATAAAAATCTTCTTTGTCCATGAGGTTCCCATCCGTTGATAAGTAATACTGCTGACTCATATTTTCTAATTTTTGTTCCCCAAATCTGCGTCCGCAATCACATATTATATTAATTTTTTCCCTGCATAGTTGTCGATCTCTTAACTCGACCCGAACGAGAAGAGATTCAGCAATTCCGGAAAGGTTGGAATTCTCGAGATAATGGTATGCTGCACAGCATTGATGTTGTATTTTTTATGGAGAATAAACAAACACTGCACATTATTTTCTGCTTTTATTTATTATTTTTACCTCACACGAAGGGCGTTCTGTTACACAATACAAATATATATATATGCTCCAATACCCATAGCACATTTAGTAAAGCTAAAAGAGGACTACAAAAATATTAAAATTATTTTGAATAAAATAAAATACAAAGAAAAAAACTGGCTTATGTGTGGGGATCTTAAAATTCTTTGTATGATTTTAGGTCAGCACAGTCAGGATTTACGAAGTTGCTATGCTTTCTTTGTTTATGGGATAGCAGTGACCGCGAAAGCCATTGCGTTAAAAAAGATTTGCCAACCAGGACTTCGATGGCACCTGTTCACGAAACGTCATCAATAAACCCTTAGTGGAACCTTATAAGATTCCTCTTCTTCCTCTTTATATTAAACTTGGATTAATGAAACAACTTGTTAAAGCAGTGAATGTTACAAATACTTAAAAAACGTTTTTCCAGCACTATCTGATGCTAAAGTAAAAGAAGGAATATTTGACGGTCCCCAGATTTGTAAGATGTTGGATGATAAAGCTTTTATTGCTAAAATTAATACCAAAGAAAGTGGAGCATGGCTAAGCTTAAAAAAGGTAGTTGAAAATTTCTAGGTAATCACAAGCATGCGAACTACAAAGAAATAGTTGCCGAAATGCTTCGATTTTGCAAAGAAATGGGTTGCCTAATGAGTTACAAGGTACACTTTCTCGACTCACATCTGGAATCCTTCCCACAAAATCTAGGAGACTTTATTGAAGAGCAAGGATAAAGATTTCATCAAGATATTAAGTAAATGGAACGATGTTATCAAGGCAGATGGGATATAAATATGATGCCTGACTTTTATTGGATGTTGAAAAGAGATACAATAGCAACAGAAAAGAAGCGTAGGAGGAACCCTCTTCACAGGTGTTTTGAAGTTAAAAGGATGCGAAAACATAAACGGATGTCATAAAAACCTAAAAGCGTCATGACAAAAGGCAATCTGAAATTTTCTTTCAAAATTTCGAGGGTGTTTGAGCTAAACGAACTTCAGATCAGTATTTAGCGCATCAAGTTATATAAGAAGTAAACTTGATCAAAATCATAAAAAATTATTCTGAATATTCTCGTGCAATTTTTTGCGATTTATTCAAAATTTTGACAGTATTTCAGCTAATTTGACTACAGATTCGGATTCAGCACGTTAAAATACATAATGATAGATGGGTCTAGTCAAAAGTATATTCGACTTTTATTTTTGTACGACGTGACGGACACCCTGTATATGTAAAAAGTGTATTTTTAAAAAATTCCTGATGACTAGAGCTTAAACTAATATCATCTTCAGCTTCAACGGGTCAGCATACATGGGAATACCATAGTCTGGTCTGCGGTGCAGCCAATCTTTTTTTGTGGGCGCGTGCATTAAGCAAACATTGAGGGTAAATAATTATTAATACTTAGAATTTTCATATTAATATGAACTAGGATAGAAATATTGAACATTAAATCAACAAAACCAAATATTCATTATTCATTTTTGCCAAATTAAGAAAAATTGTGAAAACAAAAACTTTATTGATTATATAGGATGTTAATGAACAGATTATCACTTCTGACGGAATCGGATAGAGCGAAAAATTCTAAACAAAAAATCCTTAAGAAACTTTTCGACCCGATCAGTAATTACTGATTAATAATCGATTGAAAATCAGTCGATCGTGCCAATCAGCGTAGGGCTATAGCCGCAAGCGGAGCACGAGGAGAGCAGAGTTGCAGTAGCTCTACGCTGGTTGGCACGATCGATTGATTTTCAATCGATTATTACTCAGTAATTACTGATCGGATCAAAAAATTTCTTAAGGATTTTTTGCTTAGAATCTTCCGCTCTATCCGATTCCGACAAAATTGATAATCTGTTCGTTAACATCCTGTATATTATGTTTTCTTCCACAGTTTGATCAACTACGGAATAATAGTTTTGGGTGGTCCATATAGAAACAAATTAGACTTATTACAACGAATACAAAATAGATTGCTGACAGTATCATATAGAAATAAATTCTATGTAATATTAAAACAATAATAAAACTAATCGTAAAACGAGGTACAAAAATATACAATTACCAAAAATGAAAAAAGGAATAGTGATAAAAATAGCTACATAGTGGCAATTAAAACATATAATAAATTCCCTAATCGTCTTAAAATTATGAAGTTCATGAGCAGTACTATCCAGTGCAAGCTAAAAAAAAATAAAAAATATTAGCTACTAAATCTAAAAAGAATATATATGCAGTTTGAATCAGAAAAAGCGTTCAGAAATCTGGCCAAATTTTTCGCCGCGTTTCAGGATAAGGAAAATAAAATGTGAGTAGGGCATTGTAAAGTTCGAAATCAGTTTTTCATGGCGGTATTTTTATTTTTTACGTAGGATAAGTAGTTTTTTTTTAAAAGTAAAATTGAAAAAGTATTTTTATCAGGTAGTATAGTTAAAAATACCGTTAACGACATTCACAAGGGAAACCCACGATCTCCGGGAAAGCGATTTTGCTCAAACTTTGGAAAGTAGATTCTGGTACCTGACAATGTTGTTTAGAACCAATATTTGCGACCAGTGGGCACAATTTTACAAGATAACCGTTGCTTAAGCTTAATACGTAATCAAAAACAAAAATGTTTCTTAATTACAAATGAAAATTGAGAATGCGACTTTCAATTTGAGAGGTTATATACGTAAATAACTGAATTCGTTCAAAACTTATAAGAGCTTAAAAATTAGGCACAATTTTGCATTTTAAATTAGTATAAAAATAATGAAGCGTTTTAAGTGCGAGATTGTGTCTAATTTTGAAACGCTCATATCTTTCGAATGACTAGAGCTTTTGACTACCAGAACCTCTCAAATTAAAGGTCGCGTTCTCAATTTTCATTTGTGATTTGGAAAAAATTATATTATTTTTAGTCCCTAATCTGTAAAGCATGAAACCACTGGATGAATTTTCGCGTATATGGCTTGAATAGCGGTTATCCTGAAAGATTGGGCCCATTGGTCACTAAAATTGTTTCTAAACTTCAGTTTTAGGTACCAAATTGTATTTCCCAAAGTTTCAGTAAAATTGCTTTCTCGTAAAACTCGACTCGTAAAACAAATAATTTAAAAAAAAAAACTTAAAAATCAGAAAAACTTAAATATCTTCAAAAATTATTCAGAAAATTTTTAAACCAAAATGTACGTATTGTGACGAATTCGCGATTGTATCGCTAAGTCCTTGACACGCTCGATGCGACAGCACACGAGCATGAGAAAGTAAGCGATAGTAGCGCGTGCCGCAAGAAAGAGAGAAAGAGCGGAATAGAGAAGCGCGATAGGAGAGGGCTATCGAACGTTCAGATCGATTTTAGCCGTGAAACTGCGAAGAGCGCGCGCGATAGAAAAATCGACACGAAAGCAATCAAAGTGTGGAAGTGATCTACTCTTACACTGCAGTAAAGTTAAAGGTGCGAATATGCAGTTTTCATTGTGAAAATACGCACAAAAATGGGTATTTTCCATGCATGCGTTAAAAAAAATAATTTTTAATATTCATCGATTTACTTTTGTTTTATGGCCGAAATTGACTTATTGATTTTTAATTCTTTAGTTTTTTCCGTTCTAAAAGTTTCATATTTAACAATTTACATTATGCATATTTGAAAAAGTTTGCAACTAGCTACAATTTAAGACCTTACCCAATAAGTAAAAAGAATTTTTTTTTAATTCACGAAGAATTCTTTTTGCATTCTTTTTGATAAAAAGTATTCATAAAGAATTCTTTTTGATAAGTTGTCAAAAAATAATCAATAAGAATTCTTTACTACAACTTAAATATCAGCTTATTACGATTCAAAAAGAATTAATAAAGTATTCTTTTTTGGACAAATACAAATTAATAATTTGAAAAGTGATACTGTATGCACTCATTAATTATTCTATAAGAATTCTTTTATTGCACTTTTAAAAATTTTGCTTGAATTTTTAGTAAACGTTGTAACTAAAGTTTTTTTTTTAACAAACACTAAATATTATATCATATAATAGAACCGCTTTTATATTAATATTCGCGCGTTTCACAATTTTTCGCAATTAAAATAAACACTTAAAAATGCTTTTCCTTCACTGGGATTCGAACCGGCGATCTTTGGGGTACGAAGCATAAACCATAACCACTACGCTACGCAACGCTTGTGACCCAAAATTTTGATTTCGCTGATAAAGGTTTAAATGTTATACATTTATTTGAGAATTCTTTCAATAATTCTCTGGTATGTGCACGTTTTTACGTATAATATAATTATATATGCGTATCACATTTATATTTTAATACGTATATGCAAGTAAAATCGATAATAATTATGAGGCCGTTAGAAGAAGAAATAAAGAAGGAAGAATGGTATGAATACTTTAAGAAGAAAATGAAGGGGAAAAACATAGAAGGGGAAAGACAAAGGAGAATAAAAAGAGATTATGGAGGAGGCTCAAGGATACAATTAGAAGTGAGAAATGCGATATGGAAGATGAAAGAAAGAAAAGCATCGGGGAAGAATGGAATAGGAAACGAAGCATGGATAAAAGGAAGAGAAGAACTAGAGGAAGAGTTAAGAGACTGCTTGCAAAAAATTTAGGAAAAAGGAGAGGTGCCTGAAGAATAGTTGAACCGATATGTAAGAAAGGAGAAAAGAAGAAGGTAGAAAACTACAGAGGTTTAGCTCTGATGGACTCTGGATACAAAACATACGCAGAAATCTTTAGGAAAAGACTGGAAGACTACCTAGAAGAGAAAGGAACGTTAAACGACACGCAATTTGGTTTCAGAAAGGGTAGAGGAACGATAGCCGCAATATATGCACTGAAAAGTGTAATAGGAACAGAGATAGCAAAAGAGGGAGGAAGGGCACTGGTGCTATTCGCGGACATGAAAGCAGCATTCGATAAGATAAGAAAGGAAGTAATATGGGACGCGATGAAGAAGATGGGAGTAGAGAAGCAGTTGAAAAAAAAATAGAAAAGCTTACGAGGAAACAAGGTTCAGAATAAGGATAAGAGAAGAAGAAACGGAGTAATTCGAGGTAATAAAGGGAGTGAAACAAGGATGCCCTCTGAGCCCAGCACTATTTAATGTGGCGATGGCAGACCTGGAATGGAAGATGAAAGGGATACAAGAAGGAGGTCTGGTGATAGGGACAACAAAGATATGGGCGCTATCATACGCGGATGATGTGGCACTGTTAGCCAATAATGAAAGCGGAATGAAGCAAAAGATGAAGAAGCTAGAGAAATATATGGAAGGAAAAGGGCTGCATCTGAATGTAGAAAAGACAAAAATGATTGAATTCAGGAAAGGAGGAGGAAAAAGAAAAAAAGAAAAGTTTAAATGGAAAGAAGAAAAGATAGAAAAGGTGAAAAGCTTAATATAAACTTTCTAAAATTTCTCGCTCGCTCACGCTCGCTCGGATATAAGGACCTATTTCTGGCATTCCATGTTGTTCTTTTATTAAACGAAATCATAATAATAAAATTATACTTTGGTATAATAGAAACGAATGAATTTTAAAAAATCGGTAAGGCAAACCGGATTTATTTATTACTTTAACATGTAACCCAAATTGGAAAGAAATTAAAGATAATATAGGGATAAATGATAAAATTGTAAATAGACCTGATATAGTTGCTAGAGTTTTCCAACAAAAAATAAAATGTTTCAAGGAGGAAGTTACGAAAAAGATGATTTTCGGTAAGTTTATTGCCTACACTTACGTTATTGAATTTCCAAAAAGAGGACTACCACACATACATATGCTATTATTTTGAAGTAAAGAGGATCAAATCTTAAATGAACAACAAGTAAATGATAACATTAGTGCTGAAATACCGGATGAAAAAAAAAACATCCAATTCTTTACAATGTAGTTAAACAATTTATGATTCATGGTCCTTGCGGTAATCAAAATGAAAAGTCTCCATGTATGGATGTAGATAAAAAGAAATGTTTAAAAAATTTCCCGAAACAATACAATGATGAAACTATTTTTAAAACAAATGGTTATCCAATTTATTATCGCAGAAATGATGGGAAAAAAATCTATTTCAGTAAAAATAGAATTGCAAACAATCAATTTGTGGTGCCTTACAATCCTTATTTATTATTAAAATTCAATTGTCATATTAACGTTGACATTTGTTCAGCCGTACAATGCATAAGATATTTAATTAAATACTGTTACAAAGGACATGATTGTGCATTTATTGAAATGAGAGGTTTGGATTTAAATAAAAATGAACATAATAATATCGACAATGTAAACTATGATTAAGATGAGATATTTCAATATATAAATGGGAGCGCCCACCAAAAACCGGCAAGCGGGTGGCGGCAGCGCATTTTTTGCGTAAAAGGCACTCTCTTCAATTCGTCCATAATCCTTCGTTGAGTGTGTCAGAAAAAAAAACATATATATCAATAGATTTTTTCCTGCTCTTTCTAATGGTGCTATTAATTTTACTCTAAAACACTTTTTTTCTGGGCGGAAATTCAATTTGAATGTTCAGACCATTCCAAAAAAAATTATATATTTTTTTTTTTTTTTAATAAATTTCACCATTCGAAAGTACAAATCTTAAGCTACAAAACCCTAAATTTTCAAGTTGGAGAAATAAAGGGTTCAAAAGTAATAAGGTTAAAAGGACAGCAGACTCTAATAAACGCAGTGCACTGTTTGGTTTTTAGTTTTTTTAATGGTTATTATTTTTGAACGAAAGGTCTTTTTAAGACGCATACAAGAAACCTAAATTTAGTTATTTTGTTACAAAATTAGAAAAGTTATTCGAGTTTAAAAATTTCAAATCAATTTTTTTTGGACTCCATAGAGACACCACTGTAGAAAAAAATTTCTTTTACACCCTTTTCGAAACTCTTTCGAAGTATGCTATAGGTATATATCAATCTTACCCGTAAAACGCGAGAAAAAAAACATTGAAAATTTAAAACCGTCATAAAACCTTTAGTTTCTTTATTTATGAACTCTAAAAAATTTTTTTTTGTCAATTATATTAGTAGCATGAATTTTTTCAGATTTTTTGGAATAGTGGAACATGATTTAAAATATTAAAAACATGATTTTTCACCGATTTCTAGAAATTTTTGTCGATAAAACACCAAGCACAGAGCACCGATAAATATTTTCTCGAGTTATTTTCGGCCAAAAAGGTGTTCTAATTTTTTTTCGATTTTTTTGGGGAAGCGAAAAATTATTAATTAAATTTAAAACTCGATTTTTTAAATTTAACTTGCACGCGACTTTATAGGTGTAAATGTTGCTGTCCTCAATTTTTTTACTCGAACATGGGATCCGTTTGCCGCTAGAGGGACTGAGATAAGAAAGCTGTTCCTTAATTCAAAAAGCAAAAATGTTTTATTTCTCTAAGATTCTCAATCGTTGCAATCCTTTTGATGAAACAAAGTATTCACCTAAACTGAGGTTTGTTTCAGATAAAGTGAAAGCTTGTTTTCCGCACTTGCAAGATAAAAATAAAATTTGCGATTCTTTCCGAATAAAATTTGATGCCAAGATTCAGGAAGAAAATGAAGTTTCTACAAAAGATTGTAAAGAAATCATTTCAAATTTCAAAAAAATGTTTAATGATGAAAATTTGACAAAAAATGAAAAGATAATTCTTTTGAAATTACTCACCGAAAATTGGAGTTCTCGCGAAATAGCTACATTTTCAAATTCATCTCGTTGGCTTGCAACGAAATCTAAATTATTAGATAATCAATCCTTTTTATATAAAGAAAGAGGAAATAAAAAAATATCTAATGATACTTTAGAACAAGTAAAACTGTTTTATGAAAACGACGAAAATAGTAGAATTATGCCCGGTTATAAAGACAATAAATGTATAAAAAATGATGATGGTACTAAAAGCTACATACAAAAACGATTTGTTTTGTATAATCTTAGAGAACAGTTTTTAATGTATAAAAAGCAGTATCCCGAATCGAAAATAGTATTTAGTTAGTAAATTTGCTGAATGTCGTCCTAAATATTGTGTCTTGGCTGGTGCAAGTGGGACGCATTCGGTGTGGTGTGTGCGTTTACCATCAAAATATAAAACTTTTATTAGCTGGTTTAAAAAAATCAGGAGTTTCTTTTAATAAAATGGATACCTACAAAGACTGTATTGCAGAAATAGATTGTGAAAATCCATCACCAAAATGTTATTTAAACATGTGTCAAAATTGTCCTGGTATTGATCCTTTAAAAAATGATCTAGAACTAATTCTTGAGAGCTTTGAGATTCATGAAATATAGTTTCAAATTTGGAAAACCACCGATAGATCTACATTGCAAACTGACACTGTTTCTAATTCCTCATTTATTGATATAATTTTTCCTCTTTTACATAAATTAAAGACTCATTTTTTCATCTCAAAACAACAGTCATCTTACTTTCAAATCTTAAGAGAATCTTTATGTGAAGGAGAATTTTTAATTTTCTTACATTTTTCGGGAAACTATGCTTTCATCGCACAAGATGCAGCACAATCATTCCGTTAAAATAATAATCAATGTAGTTTGACAATAATAGTTATTCATTATAAAGGATCAATTTCTGAAATTGAACACAAAAGCATGGTAGTTTTTTCAGACAATTTAATTCATGATGCCATAGCAGTTTACCTGATCCAAGAAATTCTAATTAATTATATTAGAAAATCTTTTGATATCGTTAAAAAAATCATTTATTTTACTGATGGATCTACCCAACGCTTTAAAAATAAACATAACTTTCAGAATCTTCTTCATCATTATGAAGATTTTTCTATTGAAGCTGAATGGCACTTTCATGCAACTGCCCACGGCAGAAATGCATGTGATGAAATTGGTGCTTCCGTAAAAAGCAATGCTAGGAGAGCAAGTTTGCGGAAAGTGTCCGATAATTATATATTAACACCAAAAGATCTTTATGAGTGGGCAAATATTTTGAAATTATTATTTGTTTTTTTTTTCATCCAAAGATGAATATTTAAAAACAGCAGACAAACTAAAGGAAAGGCTAGAATCAGCAAAAACAGTGCCTGGAGGGCAATCATTTCATTGTATCAAATTATTAACAAAAACGAAAAAGTTAGAACTAATAGGTTTCTCGACTTCTGAAATTTCCCAATTATATCCACCAATTAAAAAAGAAAAAAAGTCTAAAAATCAAATACAAAAGAAGTAAGTGCCATCAAAAGACCTATTAAAATAAATACGAATAAAACTAAAAACAAAACAGTGCACTGCGTTTATTAGAGGACGCTTGGGCGCGTGCGGCCGCTCGCTGTTGTCCTTTTAACCTTATTACTTTTGAACCCTTTATTTCCCCAACTTGAAAATTTAGGGTTTTGTAGCTTAAGACTTGTATTTTCGAATGATGAAATTTATTTTGAAAAAAAAATGATATATTTTTTTTTGTAATGGTCTGAACATTCAAATTGAATATCCGACCAGAAAAAAAGTGTTTTAGAGTAAAAACAATAGCACCATTAGAAAGAGCAGGAAAAAATCTATTGATATACATGTTTTTTTTTTCTGACACACTCAATGAAGGATTATGGGCGAGTTAAAGAGAGTGCTTTTTACGCAAAAAATGCGCTGCCACCGCCCGCATGCCGGTTTTTGGTGGACGCTTCCAAATACAAGATATGTTTCTCTACCGGAAACAATAAATCGATTATTTGAATATCCTATCAATGAACTATCACATGTTATTTATATATTAGCAGTTCATAAAGAGAAAGAACAGTATGTGTATTTTAAAGACGGCTGCGAAGAACAGTGTACCAACAACAATTTAAATACTACCTTAACGGCATGGTTCGAACTTAATAAAATAGATTCTGATGCAAATGATACACTTTACACCGACATACCAACTGCTTACGTTTTTAATGAACAGTTAAAGCAGTGGACTAAGCGTAAAAAGACTTGGAAACCAATTGTAAGCAGAATGTACTTTGTGAATCCGAAGGATAGAGAAACTTTTTATTTAAGAATATTACTATTGCATGTAAAAGATGCTACTTCATTTGATAATATTCACATCTTTAATAATAAAACATATCTAACTTTTTTCGACGCTGCAAAAGCGATGAATTTAATATCTACTGACGAGGAATGGGATAAGTGTTTGGAGGAAGCTGCTAAAATTCAATTTCCTAAAGCCTTATGCGAATTATTTGCATACATCTGTATTTTTTATAATCCAGTTAATGCGTGTGAATTATATGATAAGTATAAATCAGAATTTAGCCTTCCATCAATAAATGAAAATATTACTGAAAATTAGGCTTTGTCTAAAATAAGTGCAATCTTAACATTAAATGGTTACACATTGGGTGACTTTAATTTACCTGCTCTACAAATATGCGGTGATAATTTTGTTTATATAAATAGTTTTGATACTAATATTGAAAGTAATGACATCGAAATTATAAAACAAAACCCATTAACAAAATCACAAAACATAATATTTAATAGTATTTTAAGCGCAATTAACAATATTAATTACGACAAATGTTTTTTTTTATAGATGTTCGAGATGGTAGTGGAAAATGTTATTTATTAAATTATTTAATAAAATACTTAGACAAAGTCGAAGTACGTGTATTATCTGTCGCTTCAACTGGAATAGCAGCAAATTTCTTAAAAAATGGTAAAACTGCTCATTGGACTTTCAAATTACCTTTAAATGTTACTGAACAATCAACTAGTAATATAAAACCTAATTCAAAAGATGGTATGAAAATTAAAGAATTAAATGTAATTATTTGGGATGAAATATCAATGGCTTCAAAACATACATTTGAATCTGTTGATAAATTACTGAACGACATAAATAATAATGACAAACCATTTTGTGGTAAGATCATGATTGTTTCCGGAGATTTTAGACAAACTTTACCGATTGTGTGACATGGCAGTAGAACTCAAATAATTGAAAATTGCGTCAAGAATTCTAATTTATGGTGTAACTTAAATGTGTGTCATTACGAAAATAAACGAATTGCAGCAAACGAAATTTCAACAGTATTTACGAAATGTAGATGATGGAACATATATAAATGTATTTGAAAAGGAAAGTGAAACAATTAAGCTTTCATATGAAATACTATCCAATGGTAGTAGTATAACTCAACTGTTTGGCACGTGCATAGATCAACACAATAAGGATATTCGAGAAAAAGTAATATTAGCACCAACAAACAGTGATGTCCTTTATTATAACAATGAAATAATAGCAAGATTAAAAAGAGAAATTAAAGAATATGTAAGCGTTGATATTGCTGAAGATGATAAGACTCATTGCTTAGATGCAGTTTTACCAAAAGCATTTCTCAATTCTTTAACACCAAATGGGTTACCACCTTATAAGTTACAACTAAAAGAAGGTGCAATAATTATTCTTTTAAGAAATATAAATTTTAATGTAGGTCTGTGTAATGGAATAAGATTAATTATAAAAAAATTAATGAATCATTGTAGATTTGTAGAAATTATAAGTGGCCACAATGCAGTTCTGGTTAGTACCAGTATACTGTGCAACCATTGTTTTAATGACGCGGTTTGCGCGTTCTTCAGGGGTGCATTGAGGGGTATATGGCGGAGTTTTGCGATGCTTCGATCCCGCTTTCCGTTAGCACATTTTCGAATTCTTTCGAAGTAAACTGACGACCGTTATCGCTTACTACGTAATGTGGGCATCCGTGTCTCAAAATTATCTCCTTTTTAAGGGCGTCAGCTCCTGCTCGGCCGGTAGCTTTTCTCAACGCTTTTAACTCTACCCATTTTGTCATTCGATCCTGCATTACTAAAAGCCAGGTATTTCCGGAATTAGAACTAGGGAGAGGTCCAACAAGGTCTATGGCAACCATTTTCCAGTGCTGTTCTACGAGCGTCACGTGCATTTGTCCGGCTAGAAGTTGTTGATGCGGCTTATTTGCCTGGCAGTTGGTGCAACTTCTGACATAAAACGCGGCGTCTCTAAACATACGCGGCCAAAAGTAAAAGCAGGCTAATCTTGGTATGGTTTTTGTTATTCCGAGATGGCCAGCGGTGGCGTCGACGTGCGCTTCATTTAAAACCCTCGGCCTTTCATCTATCGAAATACAAATTTTCCATTCGTCGTTAGGGTCATTATTTTTAAACTCGAGTGAGTGTATTACGCGACAGTACAGACGGTTGTTACGAATACAAAATTCAGGGTATTTTCCAGGATTTTTTTCTACGTCTTTTATTGTGCGCGTATACCAGGGGCATTCGATTTCTTTAGAGGTTGTGGCGACCTCTAGTGGTTTTCAGACCCATTCCGGTATTTGATCTCAAATCCCACTGTTCGAGTCCCAAAAAATTTTCCCGTAATATTTGAACATCGATTGCACTTTTTTGCAGTATTTTGAATTATTGTCATTGCATTTTCCTTATGAAAAAAATTCATAAAGTTGAAAATTTCCAAATTTTTTAACTTTTTTTCATGAAAAACACGCCATATTTTTTTGCAGGAGTATTTTAACAAAAAATCGGTATCGCCATTCGAAAGAACAGCTCAAAATACGTCGGATAAAGTACAGTCGTGTTCTTCGTCGTACGTGGCAGGATCGGCAGGTTCGTCAATAAAATCAAGAGGCGTTTAAACGTAGTGCTTTGAGCTTGGTAATTAGCTCGTTTTTGCTCAACTTATACACCCGCGCGACCCTTATTTAACACAAGAATGACGTGTGGTCCACGAGCGCTGATACTGTAACAATCTCAAGCTTACCTAGCTTCTCAATGAGGAAGAAAAGGTATTCGATACTTTCGCCTACTTTCTCGAACGTCTTGCTAGCCCTTCTATCGACAGATTCTACCTTCTCTCTACAACTGTTGCTGGCGTTGGAGGCGAGCGTGATCCCCCGTTCGACCCCACGTAAACGATCAGCTATTTCCAGTGCACGCAATACTAGATTCTTTACGATCATTCGCAGGTTCGCTATCTCGCGAGCTTGCTCGTTGATTACTTTGCGCGGTTCTAAAGTCTGCGCGAGCCATGCGGCTGTGGATAGTCGACGCATGTTAACTGGTGTAGTACAAGAAGCGAACTGAGAATCAACGACATCGTTTTACCGGTTTTATATCGTCCCTGTTCGGGCGCCATGTAACGCTATTGC
>UELV01080100.1:0-11246 GCA_900490015.1 Megastigmus stigmatizans | reverse complement strand
AGTCAAAGAATGGATCGATTTGTGGATCGCCTCAAAAGACGCATCGTTTTTTCGAGATGGTATCCGACAATTGCCCGAAAGATGGCAAAAAGTAGTGGCTAGTGACGGACAGTACTTTGAATCATAAACAGCTAATCACTTTTTCAGAATAAAGCCTCAAATTTTCGAAAAAATCGGCGGAAGCAAAGTTGTGCACCTAATATTAAAAAAAATGTTCTAACTAATTATCGGTTAAATATTTTTTTTTTAACTAATAATGGTATTGTTTTTACTTTTAAATATCATTCTTTGGACTTGCCGGCAAAACTTTCGTGCATACGCTCTAGAAAATCAGCCAATTCGATATGCGGTAGGTTATACAGTGGTGAATTTCCATCCATCACCTGATCGTGAAACCAGCGCAATTCTTGCGCTCGTCTCACGTGCATGATCCTTCGAACGTATACCGCCAAGTTTCCGCTGCTATCGATATCCGACACATCGAGTCTAGCATTACTCGCGAGTCTTCTGCGAATTACTTAAAAAAATAATAATAAATAAACAATTTTTATTAAAAAAATAATAATTTTGTAAAAAACACTTACGTTTGTTAACGCACCGATCCAGAATATTCGTCATCGATGTCATGGTACTCCCTTTCTCCAGGTGACGTCCATCGATAATAAAAATAATGTAGCAGCTGGGCTCGCTCCGGAGAGATGATGCCTTCGGTGCTTGCAGAAGCTCCTGCTGCGCGCTGCATCGCTCTCATGACTGCAAGGTGCGGCTCTGTATAAGAAGCCATGATTGAGCGCCGCATGCGTAAACCGAGCGGTTGTTCGTCTACGACTTCATCTGAAGATGAAAATTCATACGAAGAAGATGCAGCCGAAGAATGAATGCTGATGGTATCCTCCTTTGCATTTTCTACATTCGCAGCGTCGTCGTCGACACTTGGCTGCATTTGCTGCCCTGGATGTTAGCGGCCCAAGTTGCTGGATGTTAGCGATTGCACCATTGGCTCTTGTTGCAGAGGCTGCTCAATCTTCTCGTGGTCGAAAACATCGGACTCGTTGTTGCTAGTCCTGGCATTTGTGATATCGCTAGCATAGTCCAGCTGACGAGCCACGGCGTTCGCGCGCTCGTCATTTTCTTCATCGGAAGCAACGTAAAAAGGACTAGTATTATTCTTCGCCTCAGACATCGCGGGGCTGTCACTGTCGTCCATCAGTAACGCGCGTCTTGCTGTAAAAAATTCTGAATCTAAAAATTATTTCTTATACACAAATTTATTTCCTCGAAAAAATTGTGCTTTTTTGTAAAAAAAAGAGGCAAACAAATTTTCATGAAAAAAATTTCAAATAAAATATTTCGTTTTTCTTAAATCATAAATTTTAAAAATATATACAGCTTATCAAGCATCTCTTCAAAAGCAACGATGAGTTGACTGCAGATACTCCTGTGCTGCATCCCCATCTCCGTGAGCAATTCTCCAGCTATAAAAACAGCTGGTTGTACGTTTCGGAACAATCTTGCATAAAAATGCACAATTCTCCGAAACCCGCACTGCACTAATAGAGCAAGAAACGGAGTTCTTGTTTCAGCAAAGGATAGGCCATAGTGCGCAGCTGACGCCGCCACGCGAAGCTGCATCTTCGTCGCACTATAGCACTGTTCACGCGCAACGCACTAGCGATACGTGTGATTACGTCTCGCAACTCCCGTTCAACGCGATTATCGAGCATTATAGCTGGTACGTCCGGACTCGCTACTGTCCTCATGGTTACTGAAAGACTTGCCATGGGATCGACTTTGCGGCCACCCTGAGCGGGGGATGAACTCCACCTTTACTCTCGTTATACTTCTTGGAAAAAATAAGATAAGCGTCACCGTTGGGCGGTTGGCGATGCTTGGCTTTTTTGATTGTATATGCAGTCGGTTGTTATAGTAGAACTATAGTATTACTTCTCGAGTCGAGTCTCAAATTTGGCATATATACATTAGCAGCCGAACTACTGATAGAGATTGCCGGGCGAAAAATACCCTTTATCGCACCTTCACCCAAAGATTGAGTAACAACTGACGAAAACACTTCTTCGAAAAAATTAGGATAACTGCTTCTGTTTGATGGTGCGACGCTAAGCTGCCCTTTTTTCGATTGTATATACAGACGTCGGATTCCTTTATCAATCTTTATCGCTGCGGTATAGTATTACTTCTCATGCCGCGTATAAAATTTGCTCTATATCCACATATGTATACGGCAAGGGATATATAATACGAGATCGTGTATGTCTAAACTGATAGAGCGTTTCAGTTTGCAATGATTCATCCGCAGCCTGCGTGGGAATAAGATTATACACTGTGGATCAGCTGACTTCCGCGGGCATAAGCTTATGCATCGCGGGGCTATCAGCTGATCAAGCGCAGGGGCTATACTCATTTTAAAAATTTTTCAGATTATACGAGGGCGCACGATATCAGCTGATGCGTTCCCCCTTGCGGCTGCACGCAAAATTCTTTATCTCATACGCGGGGGCATGGTATCAGCTGATGTGTGCCCGTCACGTCCGCACGTGCGCGCGCCGCCGCCACTGCCGGGGATGGCGCTTGTCTTTTATAAAAACGCCATCAGTCAAAATCTGCTAATCAGTGTTAAGGATGGATACGCGCTGGAGACATCCTTTTACGTGTTGTGTGTGTGGCCCTACTGGCTGCAGTAAGACCTTGTCGGTAAAAAGGTTTCTCGCCCAGTTTTACTGTTTTATTACGCCGAGTGGCAAGGGGTGTATGTGCGCGACTTTCAAGCACCGATCTTGTTTCGAGAGGGGCTCCCGCAGTCGAGCGATTATTCGTCCGACAATCACAGACAGAAATTACTCATGCTGAATGATTTGATGCGAGAATCTTCCAACGATATTATTCTCAATCTATTTACAAAAGGTAGTCACCATAAAAATATATCGGTTATATTTATTACGCAGAATATCTTTCATAAAGGAAAACCGCAGCGCGATATTAGTTTGAACACAAACTACATTGTTTTATTTAAAAATCCATGTGATCGAGCGCAGATTCAACATCTCGCGCGCCAAGTTTGTCCAGAGGACCCCAAATTTTTACAAGAAGCTTGACTAGACGTCACTCGAGAGCCTCATTCTTATCTATTTCTCGATCTCTCGCAGGACTGTTTTGATGAATTCAGATTTCGCTCCGGTATATTTCCGGACGACTCTATCCACTATGCGTACGTACTGAAAATATTCAAGTTCCGTTAAAATTGGAAGTGGGCGAGAAAGAATAAAACAAATAAGCGTCTTATGATTATACTTAGTTGCGAGTCAGCAACGGCAAAGTTAACATCGTATATCAAACGCTTCTCGATAAAATATCTGAGTTTTGGGCACTCTTTGTCATACGAACGGGCGTCAGATGCATATGCAAGTGCGCGCTGAACGTTTTACGCGGAGTAATCAAGCTCAAGGATACGGAAAAGAGACGTTTGAAAATCATGGATGCGTGCTGCGCAGATTAATCGCTAAAAAATCAACGAATGGTTGGAAACACAAAAAACGCATATTGGTACAAAAAGGGGGCGGATTTTTGCCAATATTATTAGCACCTATAATAGGAGCTCTCTTCTCAAAACTTTTCGGTTCGCAGCGATAAATGGAACGAGCACACAAGATGATAATCGTACCGAAGGAAACGCTTCAACGTATGCAGATTACGAAAGCTGAAAGTAGCTCGAGTGAAAAAGCAATACAGACTTTCGATGGTGGAGACAACTTGTCCAGGCTCGACGCACAGATGCACGAGATTCTTCATTCGAAAAAAAATTACCGATAAACGAGAAAAGTGTCTAAATTATTTGCAAGTGTTACGTCGCTATCTTTTTTTCAAAGACAGCGAGCGCGCCAACGAAGCATTTCACGAACTCGAAGAGATCGATGAGTCATTTACTCCTCTCAGCGAAGAAGCGATACTCAAGAGCGTATCTAAAATATACCTCGCCAAAGCACGTATTTTACTTCAACACTGGCGGACCAATCGACTCAAGTGGGACAACATAGGTACAGTGAGCATAGACGGTAGTCATCGAACTTCGAGACATCGAATTATTAAACGATGCAGTTCGAAAAAACAAATCGTAGGATAAGAACAAGATTCCCGTTGGTCGAGTAGAATTTGCAAAATTTATCAAAACATCGGAAACACCGAGCAAGCTAATTGGAAACGCTTAAGTTTTGAAAATAGCGTAAATACTGACTGCGCCTATAAGAAGAAAGAAGAAACCAAGATTTAGAAGCGTCGAAAATATTTTTGGATCTAAATAATATGGCTTTTTTATACTCCTATTCTTCGGAATGGATGTCCAGCGAGCTGGATCTCTTTTCGCTGCCGTCCACGCAAACATTCATCGAAAATAGCAGCTTTTTACATTACAAGTCTTTGTCTTCGCTCAGCGATGAAGGTGACAAGCCTATAGAATTCGTCATTCCGAGTGCAAGTGAACATTATTTAGATCTCGCGCACACTATGTTACAAATTCAGACAAGAATTATACCAGCGGTACAGAAGCGGAAAATTTCAAAGTTGCACCGATTGATAATTTTCTGCACTCTATGTTCAATCAAGTCGACGTTTTTTTGAATCAAAAACTTGTTTCTTCGCCTAATAACTTTTATCCGTACCGAGTGTACATAGAATCGTTGCGAAATTACCCGCTGCTAAAACATCGCACTTGACAACGAGTCTTTGCTACGATGACCCACCGGAAGCCTTCGAAGCCTCACCGCATAATCGAGCTGAAGACAAAAATTTTGGTTCTGAACAACGTCAATGTAGGTGGCAAGACTTTCGATATAATTGGTCATCTGTATTGCAATATATTCAATCAAGACAAGATGCTTCTCAACGGTGTAGAGATGAGAGTTTGCATTATACGTAGCAAAGACGCATTCTGTTTGATGGACGCATCCGGCGACGGTAAATTCAGTGTAAGCATTAAGGAAGCGACGTTTCTCGTGCGGCGAGTAAAAATCAGTTCGGGAGTTTTACTAGCGCACGCACATGCGTTGGCCGAGACGACAGCCAAGTATCCGATTACTCGGGTAGAGGTCAAGTCGTTTACCATGCACACAGGCTTACTTGGCGATACTCTAGATAACATCATTCTTGCCGAAAATTGCCGAAAAGAATCATTATTGGATTCGTCGATAACAAAGTTTTCAATAAAAATAGCAAATTTAATCCATTTAATTTTCAACATTTTTCTATAAACTATCTGTCTCTGTACGTAGATGGTAGGCAACTGCCGAGTAAACCTTTACAGCCTCGTTTCACGGGAGCCAATAATTTATACGTGGATGCTTTTCATACGCTATTTTCGGGCACACGCATTGACTTTCTCAATGAAGGTAACGGAGTTAATCGTTTCAATTATTCAAGAGGCTTCTTTGATCTTACACCCCACTTATCGGCACACTGCGCGACGCATTGGAATCTCCTGCGATCGGGTAGCATACGTTTAGAGGTACGATTTGACCAAGATCTACAGAACACGATAAACTGTATTGTTTATGCCGAGTACGATAACGTGCTGGAGATCGACTCAAGCAGGCAAATAGTAACGGATTTCAGCGCTTAAGAGGGTGGGGGTAGGAAGGATATATATACGAGGCCTGGTGAGAAAGACACCATTCACCCACGCATTTTATCATGGACTTTGTCGTGGACATACAGGGTTTTCGCGACTAGGAAAAAAAGTTTTTGCCAAAAGAAGTTGCGGTAGTGTCTACAAAATCGCGTGCTCGGACATTGGATAGTGGCACCGCCTTGTGATTTCTCTAAATTACCACGAGATGTGCAACAAACAAACAACTATTGCACGCTTGAGGTGCACGGATTAGAGTGGTACGATGGACAAGTGTCGCTTTTGAAAATGCAATATCCGTTGCGAGACATCGTTAAAAGTGCAAAAAGGATTTATGTGCGAGGATATGATAAAGCGTGTTTTATCTAATCAGTGACGGGGCGAAGTGTTATAAATATCGAAAAATATAAAGTTCCATCGTTTCAAAAACTTGGACAATTATTTCCTTCGGTATGTGTATGTATTGCACATGCGCAAACAAATTTTAAAGTAGAATAAGAAAGTAGATGTATGCACTTGTCTCGGAGGATGGGAAATATTTTATCAGTTAGTTTTGAGATACGAACAGGAGCAAAGACAGCGGAGCCTGCGTTTCGACGAAGTGAGCAATGGTTCCGTTGACAAAGTCGACGATATCGAGTTTGAGCCGACTAAAACCGAAACCGAGGAGGAGGAGGATGATGTCGACGATTTTTACGCTATTGGTCGCCCTATAGAACCGGCGGACAAAAATGAACACTTAGCACATAATGCGAGCACTCACAGGGCTCAAAGCAAATACATTAGGTGTGTATGCGGCTGACCGGATACTGAAATTTTTAAGTCTACCTGCTGCGATAATTGTAAACATGAATACATCGGATAAACCGGGGCCGCACTGGGTTGCAATTTTCATCGATCGAAAGCCTATGGAACTTACTTTGACTGCTATGGAGTCGCTCCCTACATTAGACAACATCTCGATTGTCTTAGAATAAACTGCGCACGATATCATTGGAATGAGAAAAAGTTACAAAGTTTGGATTCCCAAGTGTGTGGAGAGTATTGAGTATTATGCTTCTGAATCATTTGTGTAGCGGTAATTCTTTACGCTCGTTTTGTCGCATCTTTACAAGAAATTTGCGAAGCAACGATGAAATAGCTTCAAATTTTTACAAAAATAGGCTAAAAAATAAAAAACTGCGTAAAACGAACATTTTTCCTCGAAAAAAATTTATTGGTAGAGGTTTCTGTAACCAAATGTGCACTTCGATGCTGAAGTATATGTAAAAACTTGTTTTTTATTTAATGTCTGTACGCTTTATATTTTAATCGATATGTATCTTAGTTTTATAATTATTGGAATAAATAAAATGTCAAATTTTCATCTTCTTTTCTTAACCCATTAAGCCCTGAATGGACGATTTTTTTATACTTTTTTCAACTGCATATTTGAATATGAAATCGCTCGTGAAAAAAATCAGGATATATCATTCCCTACGTAAAATTGTCCGATCTTTCGATTGGCGGTTTCAGAATTCAATAAAAATTAGTTTTAAAATTGTTACAATTGTTTATTTAACAAAATACGTGAATTTTTAAAAGAAAAAAATTTTTCATTTCATATTTTCGTATCGAAACCATCGGAGGATTTCATAGACTTATATATTTCTTGCGTCCATAGACCCTAACCTTTAAAGCTTCGTCGACATTTTTCAATTTCATTCATTAGAAGCCAAGATATTTACGTAGGGAATGATATAACCTGATTTTTTTTCACGAGCGATTTCATATTTAAATATGCAGTTGAAAAAAAGTATAAAAAAATCGTCCATTCAGGGCTTAATGGGTTAAGTGACTTAAACCCACTCATTTATCCATTAGTTTTTTCCTGTTCGAGCCCCCCCCCCCCATATATACACGTATTTCTTCTCGATAATAACTTTTGTCAGTCATACTTGCGTCATTCTTTTATCTTACTTTAACAGTTAATATTTCGTAAATATAAACCGTTTATATCAATATAATTTTCTCAGAAAAATTAAGAGCGTATTTTGATCTTGCATCTAATATTATACTTTAACCAAAGCAAGCTTTTATGTATATATATATATACACTCTCTGTTTTATCTCTCTGCTGAAAGCAAGATTCTATATTTACGCATCATTTAATTCCGCGAAAAAAGCTGTAACCGCCATTCTTTATCTTTTTCTATCCCTTCTACACGTCATCATCTTATAACCGCCATTCTTCATCTTTTCCCAGCCCTTTATACAAGCAGGTTGCAAGTGTAGATGATCTTATAAAAACGTAGGTACAAAGCGAGAGCTCAAATCAGTTGTCTGTGGTCACTCTGCGTGCGCGAACACGTCGCGATATCTTCTGTCAGTCTTGTTGTACAAAAAGTTCCATTCCAAGAAAAATGGCAAGTAACGAATCCGTAATACGCGGTAATAAAAGCACACCATCATGTAATATGTTGGTTTCAACACATACGCGTTAAATAAATCAAACTCGAAGAGAGCTGCTGTTGATCTCGAGTACGTTGGTGACTATTACAAACCAGTTGTAAAACTTTGCGGTTTAGGACAGTCTACGAGGTACGCGACTCTGGATATACACAGCTGGGAACTGATCACGACCAGATGGATGCGATGAGAGCTTACCTGTGTCACTCGTACACTTTCTAACAAGAACTTGGAGAACCATCAAAAACATAGTTGCTGCATCATGACTTACATTACACATCGGCGTGTGGGGCTAGAGCAATCACTATTTTCGACAAGTCAAGTAGCACGCCTGTAGAGCAAGAAAGTCAAAATATGGATGAGATGCAGCAATTGTTTGTAGTGCCATGCAAAAAAGTTAAGAAGTACGAAAATACACCGGGAATCATCATGTAAGAAACCACGTTTAACGGGTTCAGAGATATGCGTGAGTGTATTACCGAGCGGCTGGCTCAGCTTGAAAAATATTCAGTTATAGTGAATCGTTGTGTCGATTTCATGTTAGAATATTTGAAAGATTTATTAAAGTCCGAAGGTGTGGATAAAACTAGATGTATTCAAGCAATTTTATACTCTTCATAAATCCGATATTAATAAAAAAATTAAACAAGCCTTCGAAAATACTGATGTTAACGGCGATGCGTTAAAAATTATTTTATTAGAAATCTACGCGTATGGTTTGTTTAATTTGGCAAAACATTTACACGATATGATTTTGGCGGTATAAGTTTTGCATAAAGTTATAAAAACATTTTGGCCAACAATATACATGTAAATGATAAACTTTTTGCCATTATTTCATTTTTACATTATCCTTACCCAACCTTTTAATTTAAGTTATATTTAACTGTCTAAATTGGTATAAAAATAATAGTAACAAAATATTTCATTTGTCTGCTTAATACTGCATTCGAGTCTCATTCTCTTAAAAGAAATTTGCTATACATCGACGCCTGCGCGTAACGGTAGAGTTTTATCTTAATATAAACGCATGATAATTGCATAGCTGACCATTTCTCCTTGGAACGGTGACACACCAGTAAGCAAGCTCTCTGCGAGCCAACCAGCCAACAGCGATACCCCAAGCCAACCGCCTTTCTACTATGGCGAGACTATTACGTCACACCGTCCCATTCGCGCTGTTTATATTTTTATCAATTAAAATCATGTTAATTATTGTTTACATAAACTATGTAGTATTTGTTTATCAATTAAGGTATCTTAATTACATATTAACGGCTTATTTGTATAAATACACATGCATGTTTACGTAAATAGACAATTAAGATTATCTTTTCTCATGTATAAACCAAACAGTCCACCAAAGGGACGGGGTGACGTCATTGTTATGTCTCTCCATAGTAGAAATTATACTACTGTTACTCATATTTTCGTGTACTACATATAAATTTCATAAATAAACTCAATCGCAGTTTTACAAATAAATTGAAATAAAAACATCGAAGAAGAAAGAAATTTACAAATACATGAAATGAACATATTATACACATTTATTCTTGAGTATGATAATTCTCCATACATTGAATAATTGACACTAAATTTGAAGTAAAAATAACTCGGTATCGACAAATACAAAACTGCTACATAGATTCACCAAGGACTAGCGCCATCATACGAGGACAAAAAAGAATTAACTTGCCAATTCGCAATTTTTAATTTTTTAATACATACCTTGCGGAAAAAGTTTTGTCTTCTCATACGCTACTTAAAAGCTAGAAAAAAATTTTTTCAGGGCATAATAATTTTTTTTATGCAATTTTATGCAGAGTATTTTCTATTTGTATCTCAGGCTGAAAAATGAAATAAATGATTCTTAACGAATTTCATATGGTTATGTTGAATATATGTTTGAAATTCTTCATGCAAATAAGGTAATAAGTATAATGGTTTTGCCAACTTATTCAAGGAAGTTCAGTAATAGTGAAACTAATATCGGTCCTCATATGAGGACACCGGTTAGAAGAGTTTAAGTGTAAAAACTTACTCCTGTGTTGGCTCGTTTTGTATAATCTACTGCTGCATCGAGAGATTAAAGAACCGGTAAGCATCATTCTAATATTATGTAGTTTTCATTTAGATATTGTTAAATTTGCTTTTGTGATTCTTTAACCTCAACCAGTCATTCCCTGTCCTATGCTCCAGAAGTGCAGTGAAATATTTTATAGCAATATTTGATATTCTATACTACATACGTCTTGTCTTGCCATTGCGAAGTGCTCCTGGAGATGACCACACTCCTCGATGCACTTTGAATTATTTTTGTAGATATTTTAATTAAGAACTTAATTTCATTAAGTAATATGTATTATGGTATTCATTAGGTAATATTATTATGGTAATTCTTATGAGATCTACTGTATTTGATCCCTTTTTATGAAATTTAGAATGGCTTATTTTTTAACTTCATAATGACTAAATACTGTATATTGAGATAAGATTTTCAAATATTTATAGACAGAAATGCATTATTTAAGACTAATTAAATCTTTATTCGTTACCTGAGCATGTTTTTGACTATTAAATGATTAATTTATAAACATTTAAAAATCACATGATAAAATCATAATATATAAAAGTTGTCACTTTGTTATTGAAAAAAGCCATCTTTAGATTTGTAAAAGGAAATGAATCAACGTGTGCGCCCGAAAAGAAATAGCCTATTGCACATTTCCTGGTAAAAATTTGTGACGTGGGAACCACGTCACTGGGAAGATTACTTAAAATAAAACCCGAACAGAACAGCGAGTCCCGCGGCCGAAAACCCGACGACACGACCGAGCCGAAATACAAAAACACCGCGTAACCGCGAATATTCTTTTTTCTAATGTTTTCCGAGGGAGCGAGCACGAGAGCGAGAGATAGATAGATAGATAGATATTTGTTTATTTGTATAAAAATACAAAATAGATTGTTACAATGATATGGTTGTATATAGTATATAAAAGACAGTCTCCATTTTTTCGCTAATCTATATAAATATTGCACTTAGTTACTATCCATGATATCACAGCATAAGTTAAAAAATTTTTATACAAAATCAAAGTCTTATACAAAATCAGTCAATAAAAAGTCAGTCTTAAAAATATCTAACAAGTAATATCAC
>UELV01080099.1:0-10301 GCA_900490015.1 Megastigmus stigmatizans | reverse complement strand
CACTACGTCCTCGTCGTTGGTCCTGGGTTTGGCTAAAAGTGGTAATTAAGATTTTTCAATGCGAAAATAAACAACAAATTTATTTTTGAATACATTGAAAAAGTGGTAAATTTGAAAAAGCATCGTACATGAAAAAATTCGTCCGCGCAAGTTACGTAGAACACAATAGTGATTTGCGAAATCCTAAGAATGCGCATAACTCGCCAAAGGGGACAGCTAGGATTTTAAATTCGACTGATTTTTAATGTCCAAACAATATAGGAACTTATTGCGTTAGCAGATTTTAGATCCATTTTAGTCAAACTTTTTCAGCCTTCAAGCACACCGAGATCTGATGGCGCGATCTAATTTTCCTATCGCGCCGTCTCTCTCTCTTTCTCTCTCGAGTTCTCCTATCTCTCTCTACTTCACCAATCGCGCCACGCTCGCTGTCCCGCTCATCACCCTCGGTGCTTGAGCAGTTGGATCGAGCGCCAAATCGAATTAACGATTGAATCATCGATTTAATCGCGAATTCGATATACCCCCCTCCCAACTGCTGGATACCAGGATGTTGACAGCTCGATGATTGCGCTCGATGACCTACCAGAGGAAAAGTTAAGAATGGATGCATGATGGTGGATGATGCAAAGGTTCTTGTAATGAAATACAACCATTGCTAGAGAAGTATAAAAAAATATATTCAAAATAGACGAAAGGGGCATCGGAGGCTACACTCATTTGTACCACCGGTGCTCCGCGATATTCAGGCAGTCCTTTGATTTTTTCACCCCCGGTGTCCCATACATATAACATCGTGTGTCTCTCCTTTTCTCTTCTTGGCGGCGGCGCTCCTGCGCCAACCGCTAGACCTCTACTTTCTCGCGCTGCTTGGCCCGCTTGAGCGCCTCTTCAGCTCTTACTCGCTCCGCGCGAGCGCTCAAGGCGAGCCACTTCCTGACGGGCTCGCCGCTCTTCGGCCTCCTTACAGAGGCGCCGGTCCTTGCGGACTCCAAAACGTGTGGATTTATGGCACCGTAGTATGGTGCACACCTCTCTCTACGAGAAAGCTATCAATGGCACGGTTCTTAAACTCCGTGCCATTATCCGAAAAAAAGACTTCAGGAGCTTCATATCTCAAAAAGATACGCTCTTTGAGCTCCTTAAGGACTGTTCTTGCATTGACTTTGCGAATGGGGATAACCTCGACCCATCGCGTGAATAAATCCTGAAAGACCAAGATATACTCGAATCCTTTTACATATTTGGGCAATGGACCCATGATGTCACCTGCAACCACTTGCCGTGGTCTAGTGACAGTCCTTCGCCCCATTAGCCCTGCTGGAGCACGTTGCTCGACTTTGCACTGCTGACATACAGTGCATCGTCGAACATAAGCTTCCACGTCCTTATACATGCCCGACCAATAATATAAATTGGCTATCCGGGAATAAGTCTTATCTCTTCCGAGATGACCCACAATTGGCTCGTCATGCCTTTTATGAAGCACGGCTTTTCGCTTCTCTGTTGGTACAACGAGCTTCCATGCTTCGTCATCGCCGATCATGCCCATCAGCGATTCATTTAGTTGGTAAAGATATAGTTGCCCACCTATAACCTTATAACACGGGTTATTGGTGGGATCTTCTTCAACCTTCTGTACCCAGTGGAGATACCACTCATCACCCCAAGATATTGCACCAATATCAGGCTCGGTACTCTCATACATACGAGACAAGGCGTCAGGTATGTTATTGAGAGCGCCTTTCCGGTGCTCCACCGTGTATTTATGACCTTGCAGCTCCAAGGCCCATCGAGCCAACTTGCCCGTTGAATTATGCAGGCTGCACAATCAATGCAAGCTGCTGCGATGCGTGACCACTTTGAATTCATACCCTTCAATGTATGGTCTGAATTTCCTAATGACCCATACTACAGCGAGACATTCTCTTTCTGTCACGCTATAGTTCCTTTTGGGCGGAGATAGAGTTCGACTGGTGAACTCGAGCACTCTCTAATCTCCATCTATCATCTGGAGAAGTACTGCTCCCAATCCAATATCACTGGCATCACTTTGTACTACAAACTGTACATCAGCTTGTGGTCGCTGTAGCACTGGAGCAGTCGCAATAAAAGCTTTTATATGTTCAAAAGCCAATTGCTGCTCTTCGAGCCACTCATACTTTTTCGCTTTCTTTGTAAGCTGAGTGAGTGGCTCGGCGATCGTGACAAAATCTTTCAAAACTTTTCTATACAACGATGGTTCTTACCGATTTTCTATGCCAGCCGGATATTCCATAATAGGCGCGATCTTGTCAGGATCGGGCCGAAATCCATCCCGGTTCACTATCACACCGAGGTATTTTGCCTGTTCTTGGCAGAATACACTTTTCTCACGGTTGATAGCGAGACCTGCATCATCTATGCGTTTGAGCATCTGCTCGAGCCTCCTTAGATGCTCATCAAACGTTTCTGTCACGGTGATGATGTCATCTAAGAAGCTATACGCATATGGCTCGAGCTCCGATCCAATGACCTTATCTATAAGTCGTTGGAACGTTGCTCCAGCTTGGCATAATCCAAAAGGTAGCCGAGTGTATTGAAAGAGGCCCATACCAGGTACTGTAAACGCTGTTATGGGCTTCGATTCGGGCTTCAGTGGAATCTGATGATACGCGCTACTCAAGTCAAGCGTAGATATATACCTAGTTGACTGCAGCTTGCGTAAAATCTGGTCCATGAAAGGCAAAGGATATGCATCTTTGTTTGATACCGCATTGACGAAAGTCAATGCACATCCTATATTTACCGTTGCTCTTTTTAACCATCACGACAGGGCTTGACCAACCACTGTCAGACGGGTCGATTACTCCAACCTCGAGTAATTTATTCACCTGACGATGCATCTCCTCCTCGATTTTTTTCGAGATAGGATAATACTTCTGTTTGATTAGCCGCGCAGTGTATACCTCAATTTCATGCTCAGCGAGCGTAGTGCATCTGAGAATACGTTCTGGCAGCCTAATCAGTCGATCTAGCAACTGTTCCAATTGCTCTCGCTCAGCTGACCCTACGTCAGCGAGCCCTATGACAGACACAGCTGTGACTCTGCGGCCGCTGAATCCAGCTAGCTCAAGATCCACATACTTATTCTCATCTTTTAAGAACAATTTGTTCTTGCAAGGATCCAATGCTGCTTTGAACAATCTCGTAAAGTTCACTCCAACGTAACAGTCTGCATCTAATTCTGGTAAGATAGCAACTGTTACGTCCTTTTGGATCCCTGCGATCTCGAATGGTAGACTCACGTAGCCTACGATGGTGGAGTTATGACCGTTTGCCATTCTCGCACCTCTGCCATAGCTTGGTCGAAGCTCTCGACCGCACGCACTGGCGATATGTAATCCTACAGATCCCATTACTGTGTGTGCTGCTTTAGGATCAAACAACGCTTGAATCCTATATCCACCGATGTTCACTTGCAGCCACCATCGGTCTTCACTTTCGTCAGGATCCGAGCACTGCGCTGACGACCCCTCACGCTGTTCAGAAGTATTTACTACTTCTGAACAACTTCCGTCGACCTCTCTAGTCGACTTGGAGGCCTTTGACGGGATCGTAGGAGACGCGATGATTTTTATGTACAAAATAACCGATTTTCGGAAATCAAATTATCGACAGAACAGATGGATTTGGATTATATATAAGGGTGGTTTTCTAATATATTGCGTGTAAAAAAATTTTTTTTTCTTAGCCATCTTAATGTCTTCCTTAGGACCCCATGAGTGTCTCTTAATTTTTTTAGATTTTTCGGGGCCCTACAATAAGAGCTGTGGCACCATGCATATGGTAAAAATGAGTGTTTTTAGCATTTTTGTCTATTTTTAAGCCTAAATAACTCAAAAACGATGCAATTTAGAAATAAAGTTATATTACATTTTTTGCAAATTTTCTCAATTTTCAGAAAAAGATTGTTTCAAAGTCATTCGAAAAAATTTAAAAATCATTGTTGCCATTTTAAACCTTAAAATTAGCTTTTCGAAGGGATCGATCACAGTTAATCTTAAGTGAATAGTCCTTAAAGTAGTGTTATAAGTCCTGAAATATAGCTGATATGGTCTCAAAATGGTGTCAGAAGTGATTTCCTTTTTTAAAAATCAGCTATTGCACTTATTTGAGTTAATAAATTAATTAAATTAACTTGTAATTAGGACAATATTACTTCTTATGTATATGTATGAAAAATAACTTCGTCTTATGAAAGAACACCCAATAACCAACAATTTAACCATTCCAGACTTTGTCATTTTCATCTACAAGTCTCTAACAGCCACCAGCTTCTTGCTTTAGTTTTGTCAATTTTTCTAACATTTTTTCTTTATCACTTTTTCAGGTTATCTATAAGCTGTTTATCAAAATATAATTTTCTCTTTCTATTAAAATATTTCTTTTGCTGAGGATTGTGTTAAGAAAATCTCCATAAATATTGAGATTATTTGGTGAAGGTCTACAACCTGGCTCCAAAAATATTATAAAAATTAATTTTGGCATGATTGACTTTTGGGTTAACCAACTATTTCTTTTTATTTAATAATCAACTTTTTTGTTGTATTTTTTATTTATGGCGGCATGGAAACTCGGAAAACGTTATTACAGTTACAAATTAATAATAATTAATTAAAAGGAAGTAGCATTTTCATTAACGTTTTTTGAATCGCTTTATTATGAATTCAGCTATAAATGAATAACTTACCTCTTCTAAAATAGAATATTAGCATTATATCTTCATAAATTACCCCTCTACACTTGAATAATATCATCTCAATGTAAGTAACTGTAATAACGTATTCAGAATTTCCATGCTGACATGAATAAAAAATGCAATTAAAAAGTGGATTATTAAATAAAAAGAAATAGTTTGCTAACCCTAAAGACAATCATCTCAAAATTAATTTTTTTAATATTTTTGGAGCTAGGTTGTAGACCTTCACCAAATACTCTCAATATTTATGGAGATTTTCTTATCATAATCCTTAGCAGAAGAAATATTTTAATAAAAAGAGAAAATTATATTTTGATAAAAAGATTATAAATAACCTGAAAAAGTGATAAAGAAAAAATGTTAGAAAAATTGACAAAACTAAAGCAAGAAGCCGGTGGCTGTTAGGGACTTGCGGATGAGAATGAGAAAGTCTGAAATGGTTGAATTGTTGGTTATTGGGTGTTCTTTTACAAGAGGAAGTTATTTTTCATGCATATACATAAGAATTAATATTGGCCTAATTACAAGTTAATTTAATTAATTTGTTGACACGAATAAGTGCAATAATAGCTGATTTAGAAGGTTTTTGTCATAAAATGGTTTTTTATAAGGAAATCACTTCTTGCACCATTCTGAGATTATATCAGCTATATTTCAGGACATATAACACTACTTTAAGGACTATTCGCTTAACATTGACTGTGATTGAACCCTTCGAAAATCAGATTTTAAGGTTTAAAATGGCAACAATAATTTCCATACTTTCTCCGATGACTTTGAAACTATTTTTTTCTGAAAATTGAGAAAATTTACAAGAAAAAATGTATCACTTTAGTTCTAAATTGCACCGTTTTTGAGTTATTTAGGCTTGAAAATGGGCAAAAATGCTAAAAATACTCATTTTTGCCATATGTATGGTGCCACGGCTCTTATTGTAGGGCCCCGAAAAATCTAAAAAAAATTCAGAGACACACATGGGGTCTTGAGGAAGGGGTTTAGATGGTTAAACAAAAAAATTGCGCACGATCTCTCAGAGAATGACCCATATATATATGTGGCACCCACGCTCCCCGCTTTCACCAGCATTTAAGCGCGAGGCTCTCAAGCGGCCTACAGAGAATGCCGGGAAAGAAAACAGCGGCCTGCGCCGCGAAACAATTAGACGCGCTTCGGACTGTGCCGCGAATGATTTAAATGCGCTTCCGTCCCTCTCGCTTTTACTTCTCTGCCAGCTGTATCACATCACGGACGCTCTCCACCGATAGAGACTGAAACGACGCAGCATCTACACAGCTTGGGCAGAGCCTTTTATCTATTCCTCACATTAGTACACGCATTCTTGTTTTGGTTATTCAATAAAGTTCTGTTACTTATTATAATCGTGTTGTATTTGCTGTGATTCCCAACTCACTTTTCAGCGTCGACTGAACCGGACTTTCTTCAGGCGCAGGAGCGAGCGGCATAACGTGATATATGTATATGCATACAAAAAGTATACAATTTATATATAATCATGTATAACATATTTTAATATTTTCTTACGAATTTACATTTAGATTTTAAAGAGTATTAACGTTTATACAATCTGACTAAAAATTGATCTGAGGAAAATCCAAAAAAAAATTATTTTCTAACACTACTTCTATCATAATTCTATTTTTCCTCCTTGGTACAATGGAGAACTTAACATTATTTTCGAAAAAAATGTTGCATAAGAGACGGAAAATTTATTATATAGCGTCTGATTATATTGAATTTAAAAAGTTACAAGCTCATTGTATTAGTTTGTAGAAAATATGTTTTAATAATTATAATAAAAAAATGGAAAATAATTAAGTTAGATAACCGAAGAGTTTTTGGTTTTATGTTTGTTACGATTATTAAAATACGAACGTTAGTTATACAGTTGTATAGCATACTGCGTTTATACGTCGCTCTCGAATTGCCTCACCCGGACACCGAGACTGAAAACCGAAACCATAGTCACGCGCAAGGCATCCATTTTTACACACACACAGTCACACATGCTCACGACGATCATCGCGCGATTTCCAGCTCCGAGACCGTAAGGAAGAACATGAAGGAAGGATGAACGTGCTGGTCCTTGCTGCCATCGTGGGTTTAGTAATGTAGGTGCATTGTCATATAGATATACAGGCTGAAAGGATTTCGTAGCATTGGCTAAATACCATTCGATAGATCGCGACATTCTAAGAACCACGTATCTTTTTCGTTTTTCGATCTGACAAGTAGTTTCCGAGTTATAAATTGTTAAAAGTTTGTAAGATGAGCCAATCAGCGAGCAACTACACCATAACCTGGAAACTACTTGTCAGATCGAAAAACGAGAAAGATACGCGATTCTTAGAATTTCGCGATCTATCGAATGGTACATAGCCAATGCGACGAAATCCTTTCATCCTTTATATACTAGTTCGGCAGAAAAGTGCGCGTAGTTGAGATCAACTAATATCAAATACATTCGCCTAGTCGAAGGCTTGTATCCGCGCCTTATTTTAGCGATTTATTTTGCAAACGAATTAGTTAGCAAAATTCAACCCACGGTAAAAAGTATTTATTCAAATGTACGCTCAATTTCCGGAGATCTAGAAAAATGAGTAAGGCGAACGCGGTCGTTAACGAGATCGTGCCAACGTTGCCACGCACACCAGGTACCGCACCAATAAATTTTCACTATTCTATATAAAATTTAACACAAAAATCAGCCTACAGAATATTTTAACAGGTAATATCACAATATCTTATCTTAAAATACAAACAAACAAAGTAAATCAAGCGGTCCATATCTATCGGTCAATTATATTCTAAAATATAAACATTTATTAATAAATATTTTTCTGTCTGGCAAGCAAGTGACAGATTCAAGGTCAGGAGAAGCGGTTTTGACATCATTGGTGGTAATATAATTATTAACGAGCGCGCGCTTAGCACGAATGATCTCAGCTACCCGCTTTCTGCTGTCAAGGTGAACCACACAAGACGGCGGTCTCCTCGACCCTGTCACCAAGTCACTCTTAAAAATTTCGATTCTAGTGCGATGTGTGAAGTAATTTTATCTAGGTGAAATCTATTTCTCGTGTATGCATCAAACCGTATATTATGATAAAATTGGTGAAAAGCTCAATTTAACTCATACATCTTTTTCCCCGGGTGTGATAGATTGAGCTTCTAGCACGGGGTATCATACAAAAAATAATAATAGACCTGTTAAATTAATTCTTTTTAAGTTTTTGAGAAAATTATTTTTTTGCCTAGAGGGCCGAAAGTACTACTTTCTCACCTGGGCTTATTCGAGAATCTTGTATTTTCGTCCTCGATATGCAAAAAAATAGTATACGCTACTCGGGAGGAAAATTGTCCAGCCAAGCTTTTTAATTCCTAGTGGAGCAATCTACTGTATTTGATGTCAATTTAAAACGTATTTTATTCACAATAATTGGAAAATAAATTATTTTCAATCTTAGTAACACAAATTTTACCTTAAAATTACTAAATTCCTCAATTAAAATGTATATTTCGGTGTACTATAATTAAATAAAATAACATTTTTCCGTGTGTAAAGATATCCGCGTGTACTAGTATCTATCTTGTAATAGTACCTATCTTGTACTCACACTTGTGCTTTGCTCGTGTCAAAAAGTCTACTTTGCACCTTGGTCTCGGAACCACTAAATTTACACACTTAAATATTATAAACACTTCTTAAAGGGTCGCAAATTTAAGATAATGACGGATCACAAGCCGCTTGTATATGCATTCATGCAGCGTTCAGACGGGGCATCCCCGCGTCAAGCTCGTCAGTTATCTTATATAGCGCAATTCACGACGAGCATCGAATTTCTCTCCGGAATTGATAATGTGGTCGCCGATTCACTCTCTCGGATAGAGTCAATCCGTTTACTAACCGAAGTCAAAAAGTCTACTTTGTACCTTGGTCTCGGAACAACTATTTACACACTTAACGGAACAAATATTTACACACTTAAATGTTATAAGCACTTGAATTTTTTTTATTTTCTCACTTACTTATCTGCAGGTTAATTTATATCGAACCATTTCATATTTCGTTTAAATTTGTATTAACATTTTGAGGTACTATTTATTCGCATAATCTGTCAGGATAAATTGTAAAGGAGTTGTAAATGTAGTTTTAATAATAGTTATCAATAAATAATAATCTTTGTTTAATCGTCGTTGACTTGGCGTCATTCAGCAAGTGAAAACTTACCTGCTGCAAATTGACTAGACGTTCTGGATGTATAGGCAACCACCGTTAACGTGTGAAGTCGGTGGAAATCAGAGTTCGTTTTAGTGTGTCTAATAAAGCTAAATAATATTTTAATTGATCTGCAGTGAAAAACACGCAGAGTTGCGGCAGCTTAATACGCTTGGGAAAACCCTTGCGGCGCCGGCATATTGTTCTTATGATAGGGAAAAAAGGCGAAAGAATCGTTTAAATAAGGAATAGCAAGTTATATTAAACAAATAACATATATTCTTAAGAAATAAAAGTATACAGCATTATTACTACTTTAGATACTCGCGAGAGAGAGAGAGAGAGAGAGAGAGAGAGAGAGAGAGAGAGAGAGAGTAGAGTAGAATAGAATAATAGTTTATTGACCGGGAAGTAAAACCTCATTTGGTCACCAAAGTAATTACATAATAGCTTGCTGGTATTAAATATTAGCACCTTGATAAATAATATGAAATAAACATAAAATAACATTAACAATGATAATAATAACAATAAAATTAAAGTAAAATGAAATAAATTAAATGAAATTGCGCAAGTTGAATTTAATATAAAGAATTGAAATAAAAGATTTGATGTCTTGATATTGATGTAGAGAAAATCTATGTGGTCGTCTAGAGAAAGAAAAAAAGTGATGTATGCGATGGTGATGCAGCTCCTCCGATTATGGTGCCAATCAGTGTGAGAGAACGTCATGGTAAAGACTCCTCCAGACCCTCGTTGATTATTCTCGACCTCCAGATCTTTGCAGATCGCCACTACTCGGTTTCTGCAAACCGAGCGCCGACTGAAGGCAAAAGCGTCGCTGCTCAAGGCGTATGCCAACTTCATGTCCGAATTCCTTTCACTTGGGCTTATGGAGCTAGTGCCCCCAGAGGACCTCCTCAAGAAGGCATGCTATCATATGCCACACCACACTGTTGAGAAACAAGATGGCTCAGGCAAGATACGCGTTGTATTCAATGCATCACAAGCCTCCAGATCAGGCTTATCACTGAACGACTGGCTGCATGCGGGGCCCAAACTTAGGTCTACAGTGGAATCCCATTCAAGACACCTTCTACTTCAAAGTGACTCTCTCCTCATCTGACGCAGAGATCACCAAGAGGAGGATATTGTCGGAGATCGCCCGATTATTCGACCCCCTCGACTGAATAGCTCCGGTCACCGTAGCAGCAAAAATTCTGATACAACGCTTCTGGATCGCGGGCCTTAATTGGGATCAGCCGGTAGATGCGGAAATGCGCGACGCTTGCAAGGGAACATTCCCAACCCTCCGCCTCCAAT
>UELV01080092.1:0-12512 GCA_900490015.1 Megastigmus stigmatizans | reverse complement strand
GAGCTGGCGTCTACACTGATGAGACTTCAAGCAAGGATAAATGCATAGTGAGTAAACATTTCATATTTTTATAATTTTAAGTTATATTAGTTAAATAATTACCTAAAATACTTAATTCTTTTTCAGCTTGTGTAAGCGAGGAGCCAATACCATTGACCAAGTTTTGAAGAAAAACATTGTCAATGGTGCTTGGAGACTCAAAGGAGCACGGGACCCAAAGCAGGATTCCAAAAAGGAATTTATAACTGCACCATTTGGGGAACCCGCCTACTTCGAACTCATCAGTGAGCGAATATTCAACAGAAGTATTAATAATGCTGTAACAGAGCAGTTAGATAGTTATAAAGTGAAGAGACCGCATTTACTGTAATTTTGTAAAATGTATTATTTAAAAAAATTATTATTATTTGTAAAATGTGAATAATGTAAATATGTTATAGATATGTAAATATTTTTATAATATTATTTAGATTATTTAGGAAAAAGAAATTATATTTTACTTGTAAATATTGTTTCTAATTTTTTGTAAACTCCGCCTTCCTATTTCCCACCTCAAATTTACATAACCTCAACAGATTTTTTCTTTCTGCATCAGTCGTCGTGAAATCGTCGAGCAGGATGGGTCAGACCACCAGCACCACCACCAGCAGTGCCGCCTCCAACAACACCACCGGCACCACACCACTTCTAGGTAGAAAAAAGGATAATTCTACTTTCGTTAGAAAGTGGAAAGCATACTCAACCACATATTCACCCAACACACCAGGACTTCCAGAACGCAGCAGTTATAAGAAATTTTAATTTCTTCAGCAGCAGCAATAAACGGTCCTTTTAAGGAGCACCAAAAATTTATACGTAGAAACAAAAAAAAATCATAATAATTTTACCCTTTTATTTATAAAATATAAGTAGCAAATATGTAGCAAATTTATCTCTGTCTATCTCTCTCTCTCTCTCTCTCTTGCTTTGGTAGAGCTTTCCTTGTAGAGGTGGGCCTTGTGTCCATCGCCAAGCTCTGTGAGCTCTCCAAAGCGCAATTTTACGCTCTTTCGTTTGGCGTAAGCCATTTTGTCGTCGACTAAGTCGTTCTCGAGATATAAGCAAATAAAACTTTTGAACGCTGTTGTCGCATAGAACCCCTGGATATAGAAAGCTGCAAATTTCAAAATCGGCTATTTCGACCTCGATTTACATAATATCCAAAATGCAGCAATTCCCGTGACAAAGTCGATTTCAGACCTACTTTTACTGGACTAAACAAGTAAACACTTGTCTCGGTTAAGCAGCTACATTTTGACAGGACTATATGTCTACCGGGTTTCCGTATAGAGCTGACGTGGATTCGGCTTACGATTCAGAGTTTAAGTGGGAACATGCACTTACAGTTGTAGATGAGACGATACACCGCATTTGTTACACGTGTAACCGTCGGCCGATCTCTAATTCAAATACGCTATAAATACGACTTGGTAATCATCTGAATTCATCAGCATAAGGCTAACAAAACCTACAAAACAAAAATTTAAATGAAACAGACTGCATTGCGAATCAAACTTAATTAAATTGAAAATTTATGTAAAAAAAATACACTAAACATGTTACAAAATAGTTTTGATGATGTAAAACGAATGAATAAACGTCAAGTAAGATTAAAGTATAAGTTTTATAATACTCAATTCTTTTAACTCTGATCAAAATAAAAATAATTTTTATTGAATGGCAGTAGTAACTGTTTTTATTTAATGCATTAAAATTTCTTTTGTCGTTTTTCTATTATTATGAGGATATAAATAAAATGCTGTTTATGGAGTAAAATTGTTTAAAAATTCAATTATATGTAAATTTAATTTTTAAGGTTAACTTTGAATATAGTACTTACTATATGGTAGTATTTTTTTTAATAAATTTTAAGGCAATTTAGACACCCTAACTTTTTTTACAATGTAATACTTATGTTGCCATTTATGATATCTTGAAAAACGGAAACGATTTTTATTAAGTTCAAAAATGATTGTGGTGGTACAAGGGAGATAAGGTCAAGTCCTATTTTACAAAATCAATCCATTTTTAGACCTGATTAAAATAGTTTATAATTAAGTCAATATATATTTCAATTGATTTTTGTATCTATGAATTATTTAATAATCTTAATGAGTTCCATGACTGATGACCATAAAGATTTTACAAATTGATTTTACAAAGTGACATTGACTCAAATTAGTACTTATTTTTAATATAAAATGGTGTACTGATGTAATTGAAGTTAATCAAGGATTTATTATTATGTTAAATTAGACAAGAAAAATGGATTTCTTCTAATTAAGGAGGGTCTCATACGTTAGAATCAAATTTTACAGATTCTTCAATGAGTTCAATATTTTTCATTAATTTTTATGTTCTAAGTAATAAATATTTTTAATAAATTATGTATTTATATGAGAATAAATAAATTATTCTATAAAATGAAGATTTAAACAATCTTAAAAGCTATTTTAAATTATCACTGTTGTTTTACATTAAATTTTAATGAGCTTCAATTACAAGGGTATTTCGAACCTGAATTTTGTTCAGACGAGGAAACATGCTCAAAACTATTCCGAAATGATTTATGGCCATCAGTAAGTCAATTTTTGTAATAAAATGATTCTTTTTGTCTCAATTGAGGGTATGAACTTTAAAGCCTATTCTGGAATATATAAGAATCCAGTTTTATCTAATCCATACGGTTATAATATTAAAATTTATGTTTATTCTATGTAATTCTACAAAATCCAAAATTAAATTTGTCCATGACAATGGACACCAGATAGGAAAGGGTTAACTTGGCTATATGATCGGTGAATTAATTTTAAAAAAATTATTAATTTATGGTTTCATTTAGAATGTATCTCAGTTAAAAATAATTATCTCAACTTTCAGCTGTAATTCCTCCTGTTTTTGAATAATTTCCAGGTAGATATTCAGGTAATTATTTAGGTAAAATTCATTATAAATTTGTAAATATTGTAGCCGTATGGGGGTTATTATTTGGATGATAATAATGAAAGTGGGAAATTAAGCCAACCTACTTGCAAATATCCAAGGGGATTTCTACATAGTCTTTTACGTTTATTTCAGGTGAATTGTACAATGGTTGCATATGTAATTCACCTAAAAGTCACCTTCAATTCACAAGCGGAATTTATCTTAAAAATCACATGAAAACCATGTCAAAACTAGGTGGGTCTCTGGTGAATTTTACATGAAATATTCACAATTTTTTCTTGTAAAGTGCAGGTGAATTATATCTGCAATCAAGGTGGAAATTCACCTAGATATTTGCAATCGAGAAAGGATTCAAATTTTTAATCTAGAGTGGAAAAAAATCTTTAAAATTCAAATAATTCAACTTAATCCCCCAGTTTGAGCATTATCTCTTAGATGATAACACCTACATAGACCACAGTATTTAAAAATTCTTGATAAATTCTATCTGAATAACTATCTTCAAAGTTCCTGCATATTTACTTGGAAATCATCCAAAAACAAGAGGAACAGCTAGAATTCTAGTCAGAATTCTATGTGGATATCCAGATTGAATCCCAGTTGATCATACATTTTGGCACATGCGCAGAATTACTTTTGATTTAAAAAAATTTATTGATATTAAAAACATTTAGATACACTTTGGTACATTTCCATATGTTAGAATACATCTTGTCATATATGATAAGATTGTACAGAAATATACCAAACTGTTTTGAATCTATTAAAATGTATTAATGCATTAATATGAAGAAAAATGAATATAAATTTCAAATATTATTGATTTTAGGAAAATATATGAAAGTGTATCAATACATTTTATATCAATATATTATAGTGTTTAGAAAAATTATGAAATGTAACCTTTACATGTATTTTCTTACACTTTGATATCTTTTGATACATCTTTATACATTTTCATATATTTAAAATTTTGACTAGGGTGTCCATTCAATCAATAGAGAACTTAAACTGACACTTAAAGCTTTTAAATCTTTTTAAAAATAAGTTAATTTATAAATGATGCTACATAGAGCATATATCATTAAGTGTTGTATAACTTCAAGAGAAGGTACGATTATCCTAACGTCGCAGGAATGTTACCAAGGTACCAACTCAGTATGAAAGTGTAATATACCATGCTCTACATTCTTCAGTTTTTAAGATATTCAAAATATTCAAAATATTTACAAATGAAGTATAGGCTATGATCTGTTAGGAAATAGTATTAGTTGAATATGAGTATACTTCCCTATTGTTTAATCTATATTTTATACTTATGTATTCCTGATTTAAAACCCTCCTACATCTTTGCATATCTTAAAGTCTAGATTTATTTATTTACCAAAACATGTATTAACCCCAAATCGACAATATTCAGAAAAAGTTAAAGTTTATCAGAAAAATTATAGCTTGTCTTATAAATGAGTGATTGCAAATACGCTGGATCCGAAAGTTGGCGCTCAAGCACGGACCTTGTGTGAGCGCAGTGGTGAAGGACGACGCGTTGCCAGGAAAGGTGCCGGCGCGCCATCCAGTACAATTTATTGTTTATGAGGTCTCGGGTTCAAATTAACGCGATCCTCTGTATCTCCGAGACTACTGGACCAAATTGGACGTATTTTTTTTTAATTTGGGGTACCTTAAAAAGTACTACTCAGTTATCAGATTAGAATTGGCAAATTATCTTATTTAAGCCCTGAAAAAAGTAGTATTTTCTGTTTCATTTAATTATTATTATCGATACATTTACATTATTTTTCTGTATGCTTGCTGCACGCATCCATACACACAATTATGGACTTCTGAAATTTTTTTTCCATGAAACTTCTTTTTTTAAATATTTTAATCTAAGCACTTACAGAAAAAACATAAATTTTAGTGATTCTAACTTTATTCCTTAATTATTTCATTAATTTTCAACTAATATTTTGTTATTCAAGGGTGCTAATTGAGTCAATAAAATTAGTAAATCTGTATCTTCACCGACTATTACGGTGGTTTGTTCAGCAGACGGTTCAAAGGAACTTTTAAATGTTTATTCATAACCTATTATGCGCGTCGTACGTCGTAAGTGTTCGGCGCTCTTTGCGCGATATTGTACGCAGTTTTCGGGATATCCACAAAAAATAATTACAGAATGTTGTGACTAATGCTTTCTCACGTAAGAAATTTACTGTAGAAAATATCCACTATGCTTTGATTTTGATTGCAAAAGATGAAATTTATATAATTACTTTTTTTGTATAAAAATTATGATTAAGAATTATCATGCAGTACTTAAATTACTTAATAAAATATTAGTTGAAAATTAATGAAATATTTAAGAAATAAAGAAAAAATCACTAAAAATCATGGTTTTCTGTAAGTGATTTGATTAAAATGTTAAAAAAAAAAGAAAGAAAGTTTTAAAAGTCCATAATTGTATGTTTGAATGTGTGCCGCAAGCATACAGAAAAATAATGTAAATTTATTGGCAAAAATAATTAAATGAAATAGATAATACTACATTTTTCAGGGCTTAAACAAATTTTTAAGGTGCTCGAAATTAAAAAAACAAACGTTCAATTTGGTCTAGTGTCTCGGAGATACAGAGAATTTCGTCGATTTGAACCCGAGACCTCAGAAACAATAAATTGCACTGAATGGCGTGCCAACACCTCTCCTGGCAACGCGTGGTTCCTTACCACTACGCTCACAGAAGGTCCTCGAAAATTTCAAGGAAGAAAATCTCCGGGAATCCTGCATGGAATTTTATGAAACTGCAATGACATAATGTTTACATCATTTCTGAGGTCTTAACAGAGCGTTTTTTTCCGAAAATTAATAGCTATCTTTATATATTTTGTTCAATACGAAATTACGGACACTACCGGTAAGGTAGGAATCTTTCCGAGGGTCGCACATCCCCTTAATGTTAAATGGCCTTCGAGATATGAATTAAAAAAAAAAAAAAAATTAACTGGAACTTTGTCTTTGTCATCGGGGACTTTGTCTTAAAATTTCTAAAAAAAATTCACACAAAAAGAATATCCAATGCTCATTTCAATAGAACCATAACTTTTCGAGATAATTAACTTTAAAGTAGTAGCAAAATTACCTACCATTTTAAACGCATAATTCTGCAAGATATATGAAAAAAAAAAAAAAAAATAATTAGTCCCAAATCATATCTGAAAATTTGAAGCTGCAAAAAGATGTGTGCGAAATTCCGGTGCTGTAGACCCGGCCAAATCCTTATTTTAATAAAATAACAATAAGGTGGATATTTATAAGCAAACGCAATTTTTCGGAAACTAATGAAGCTACAGAACTGTCTTTCGTAACCGATTTAAATTTTAAAATTCTATCCTTGTAGGTCTTTTTGGCAGAAAAAGCGCACCCTTTTAATTTTCTCTCCGATAATAAGCATCAGACAGGCGAGCTATGCCCTCCAGAAGTTCATCTGCGGGGATTTGCAGATAAATCTGGAGGTCATCGGCTTATAGTATGTGCTTGACCGCTCCACGATGAAAAGGTCTTTAAGGTCATTGATATAAAGACTGAAGAACAAAGACCCGAGGACTGACCCTAGTGGTACACCCAAATTTGTCTCAACCCATGAGGAAAAACCATTTTTTGATAACACGCGTTGAGTACGGCCTTGCAAATACGATTTAATGCACAGGAGTGAAGACCTTGAGAACCCGAGATCGTGTAGTTTGCTCAACAGTCTCGAAGAAGAGATGGTGTCAAACGCCTGGCTGAAGTCGAAAAACAGCAAGGTGATCATCTTTCTGTCAATGCCTGTACGTATGTTGTCTGTGAGTTTAAGCAGGGCTCTCTGGGTACTGTTATTTGGGAGTGTGCAATCTTCTCAAGTACCTTGGAGAGAAAGCACAGTAGGGCAATGAGACGAAAATTCGATCGAGATGACGGTGCTGAAACTTTTTTCCAGGCAACCAATTGAGCTCTCTTTCAGGCACCCGGGAAGACTCCCTGAGCAAAAGAGGAGTTAAATAAACGAAGGATATAATTCCCCAACACTGGCAGAGACTTAACCACCACTTATTAGAAATAAACAAAACTAAAATTCAGTTTTTTTATTCCGAGTCTGATTCGGAATCTGTAGAGTCATCTGAACTTTCAGTAATGATAATAGTATTAGTAGTATCAGAAAAAAGACTTAGAACGATCTGAGAAATTTTTTTCTTCAATTTCTTTGGCTTAATATCTGATAATGATATTAGTGTATCAGAATGAAGAAGAAATCTATAAAAAATATCTATTTGTGCTGATTCTTAATGCTTTGCAGTTGTATGCTGTGAGATTCATTACTTAAATAATTAAATTTATTGGATAAAAGGGAAACCAGCTTTGAACATTTTACCTCTTTTTTGATTTGGGGCTATTGCAATATATATTTTGCAGTTCTAATCGTTTAACACAATACATTTTATCTATAAGGATGTAACGTTTAAACCCTTCCCCCGGATGCTCCGAGTGAAACAGGATTCTTGGGAAGGAGCGTATTTAAATAAACAAAAAGAGATGTGATAAAAAAAGAGTTAGTATATTTGGTCCTTGGGTGACACAAAGAGATATCTGAAAAGATAAGATTCAATTACAAGAGTTATTTAAATAGATAGATAATATTATGAAAGAAAACGTTGCTTCCTATTTATTTTACAAGGTTTCGGTTTTTAAGTCCTGCATCCGTGATTTTATAATCGGGTTTCCGCGCGCATATCTTTCGGGCGTATCTAGCCTTAGATCATCAGGATGTCGGAAGAGCGCCTCTAGACTTGGGGAGCTTCACCCTGGACCGCTAGTGGTGAACAGGGGGAGACACTACGGAGCGCCGTGAGTGTCCAGGACAGGAGCTTGCACTACGGAGCGCCGTCAGTGCAAAGGAGTCAGGGAAAATACTACGGAGCGCCGTAAGTATCCAGGGCAGGAGCTCGCACTACGGAGCGCCGTCAGTGCGAGGGAGTCAAGGAAAAATACTACGGAGCGCCGTAAGTATCCAGGACAGGAGGTCGCCGTCGAGATCCGGGCTCTTATGCTGGAGCGCCAGACAAAAGAGCGCGGATCTTTCGTAGCTTCGGGCGCGAAGGTGCTCCTTGCGTGCCCGGAGCTTCGGACGGTACTGCCGAAATTGACAATCGCACGCCGATTTAAAGGCTGCTTGATTGCGTCTAGGCGGTAGAAAAGTGGTGGGGGGGTGACGTCACGAGCGTCGCAGGAAGGGGCTATAGTGCGTGTTTAATTTACATGTAGTGAATTCGCACTACAGCAAAGGTGCGTTCGTGTGCGTGTTTGCGCGTGAACACGGGCGTGCCGTTGCAAGGAATAAATTTATTTTTATAATCACTTCGTTTATAAGTAACAGGAAAATAATTAATAGAGTTAATTAAAAAGCAACTGTTTTCACAATATTTGGTGTCGTTTTCCGTTAATCATAAATTCCTATGGGTTCATTCGAAATACTGGCTTTTTATTCTTCACTAGAATATAATAAATTTTATTTATCAATAAATCTTATAACGGGGGAATTTAACTGAGCGTGGGAGCGACCGGTAGCTTCTCCGTGCTTATAAGTAGAAGGCAAAAGACGGTTAATTTCCAGTCCAAATTTTTATTAATTATTTTAATCATGATTTTCATATTTATCTGCATAGGCAGATTTAAATCATGGTGCCAGATACTGTATTTTTAAATTTATTCGATATGATTACTTTAAACTCGAGCAGTTCCACTCGATTAATTATCAATTTTAATCTTTCGAATTTTTACACGATGGAGAAGGCAAAGTGTTCGAATGCGCTACTAGCCAGAGGCAGAGTCGAGAGGTCGAACGGCCAGAGACGTTCGAGTTTCTTGCTGAAATTCGGGTTACGGACAGACACTTATACACACGTGCAAATACAATAAACAATAAAAATAAATCAGTTCATCCACTATGAATTGTAGTTGATCTTTAACAATTTGAATCTTTTAATAGGCAAATAAATAAATAATTACAAAAGACCTCCGGGAGGTATACTATTTGCATTTATGCAAATAAAATTTAACAAATGAGTCTAGTGCAATATCAAACGCCTGACGAAGGCACGCTAATTAATTAAACGACTCGATAGTAAATTTATCTTGAAGACAATAATAATTTTAAATATTCGTCTTAAAGATGCACGCATGGCTCGTCAAGGCGAATATTATTTGAGTCGCTTGGCTCACCAAATGTAGCGTTGCTCCACCTCTAGTCTCGAGCGTACGGATACGTGCGCGAGAAATTAATTAACAAAAAAACTACAAACGCGCGAGGACAAAGGTACTCTAGCGCGGAGTTAAAGCCATAACGTAGGCACAAAAATTATAAATTAAATTAACTTGAAATCTGTAAAAACGTGTTAGGCAAATCCTACCCTTTTGTAACTCCTGCTCGTATCGAAACGATTTTAATCAGGCATCGGGCCAGGGGAAGCGAGGCAGTTATTTTATAATTTTAAAATCAAAAGTTAATAATTTATAAATTCAAAACGAACGTGCGCTGCCAACAAAAAGGCACGGTCGCTATCACTGTTTGCGAAATGGAACTTTTACGCGATATAGGAGACCGCAACTACGCAGCGCGGAAGAGTCCGGAGATGATGCTGTCCGTTCGGCAGCCAGAAGTCGCCTAGGCAAGCGTCGCCGAGTCCGCCGTGGCCCACGGCATCCGTCGCGCTGTTGTCACGTCGCTCGCTGATTCGGCACCAAATCGGAATGTTGTTGTGTCTAGCATCCTTCTCTTTCGCTCCAATGTCCTTTTCCCTTGCTGCTGTAAGCACAGGCACTAAAAGTATCTCCTGGTGGAATTTTCCATTCTAATTTGGATTTGCAATATTTTTAGATGTTCTGAGCGACGGAGCGGCGCATCCTGAAGGTTGCAGCGGGATCTTCTGTTGGTGTCTCTTGACCCTGAAAGAAGGTTGCGGCGCTTGTTGACGCGTATTTGCGTAGGCATAAAATAAAAAATAAAATTAATAAATAAACGCTCGATATAAAACGGCGCAAGACGAGGTGGAGGGACATCCCTTCCTGCTGCTTGAATTGCCTTTTAAGGCATTTTTATTATTTAAATTCGCGCGGTAAACGTGCGAAAATCCGCCACGTTATAATCTTTAAACTTCGATATCTCGGCTTTGAAAAATCGTACAGAGTCGACTAAAAATGATATTAAAGGTTAAAACACAATATCTCTAATAAAATAAGTGAGATTATAGCAAAAGTATTCGTACACTGCGTAATTCGGAATTAAGGATTTTAGTACTCTATTAAGCAAATAACGTGAAATTTGTTATTTTTTGACTAAATATATAAACGTATAAAAGAGGGGCAGCTTCGGGCAGAATATTTGGAATGGATATCGTTTTTGGCATGCTACTCTATCAAGAAAATATAGTTTTTGAGCGTGGGAAACGCTGGAAACTTAAATAATTTTGTATAAATTTTAGCTAAAAAAGCAATTCATTTCATTAGCACAGTAAATAAAATTTTTGGCATATATTCACTACGTTTTGTGGTTAAACTTTTTAATATGTATTTCAAGAATATACAATCGTCAATACCGAGTTTCAAAAAATTTTTGTTTTTCCTATAATATAACAAAAAATCTATGAAAATCGTAAAATCGTAAAAAATCGCAAAATTGACTACCTTTTGAGGTCAGAATTTTTATTAGTCACTCTATTATGATGCATGTAGCGTTTTTTGTTACATTATTACCTATATAATACATAAATCATGTTGGTATAGTGTTATGAAATACTTCAAAAAATGACGTTTGGACAGACTGTTGGCAAATTCGATCACTGTGCGACCGCTACACAGTAGTGCCTTATATTTTCGTCATCGCAAAAAGTTTCAAACTCCAAAAGTCACACATTTTAGTACAAAACAAATTTCTATTATGATAAAAATTGATTTTGAGCAATTTTTTTTTAGTAAGAATGTATGTATCAAGTTAACCGATTTTCTCTGTGAATTTTTGACGGATCGAGCCGAAACTTATTACATTGTAGAATAGACACGTTCCTATTTTGAGCTATATCCATTGAAAAGCTTCGAACTGGCACATCTTTTAAAAATATCAAAAAATAGTTTTTTAGCTATAACTTGAAAAAAATTAATATATCTTGAAATATAATTCCTCTAAGATAACAATGGAAAAACGGTAAAAAAACGCTTAAATTGGCTTAAAAAAACTCCTTTTAGCTATTAACATTGAATAATACATTACGATACAAGTGCGAAACGAGTGCCATATACGATTGTTCTTATTATTATACGCAAAGTTCGATTTCGCGTATGCATTTATGCAAAATGCCACATATCTACACACTTCAACAAGCGTTCGGGAATGTTCGTCATGGTTAGCGGAAATTGCAGAAGGAGCGGGCAGAAGAACTTGCGCGAGCAACTAACGTGCGCGTACCACCGGGCGGAATCAATCTTTTTCGATGGGCTTTCTGTACTGCGGATAGCAGGTATAGACTGTATAGGAATCATAAATCTACGCTACAACCCGGACTCGGCGCTTTTTGACGCAATCATAAATCTACAAGGTGTTATAAGAACAAAATTTTTTTCCTCGAGTTGCCTTAGGCGATGCCATCATATAGAATAGCACAAATATAAATATACTTGTAGTTCGAGTTATTTTGTTAAGCCTCGTTGCAACACGGAAAACGTTGGTTCGATCAAATGCGTAGATTGTAGCAGGAATTTTTTTGGTGAAGAATATTTTAAAAATCATAAGCGGGATGGTTGTATAAAAAAAATGAAAATATATGCGTGGTAGTTAAAATTTGTAAAACGTGTTTAAAAGTAACAAATAGTATTCGTGAAAAATATCATGATTGCGGAGTAAGTTGGTGCAAATATTGCTGGCGACGTCACTCGTTTAATAAATTGTGCTTTATACAGCCGGTAACTCATGCTCGTCGACCGGGGCAGGACACGAAATCAAAAAAATATTCATTTATATTTTATGATTTGGAAACGCGTTAAGATTCGGATTATCGAAATTACGCGAGCACGAAATTGCATATTCGAAAACTTTGCGTAGCGCCCGGTATGCACAGATTGCATAGATGTTGATGATATTTCACAATTTTGCTACTCAGGCGGCGTGCGCGAGTTCGTTTTTCGCTATGATTCCGTGAAAGCAATTAATTGATTTGTACATTAGAGACGGATCCGAATTTTATCAAATTATATGTACAGATCATAACACTCAATGCTTTATAGCGCAATTTGTATTAAAAGAATTGGCTGAACAATCGTCTTAAGTCACACTGATAAGGGAACATTCCCAACCCTCCGCCTCCAATTTTTCTGAAATTCAGATATGTTGTAGTTTATCGAAAAATAAGAGACACGTGTTTTTTTTTATCGGCGGAAAAAGTGGTTTAGGGGTTGAAAATCACCCTCAAAAGTCACCCCTAAAAACAGTCTCACAGCAATAT
>UELV01080091.1:0-12338 GCA_900490015.1 Megastigmus stigmatizans | reverse complement strand
GGGGGGGGGGGGGCAGGCAATCAAATTCAAGGTTTGATATCTTAGTAGTTTCTTGGAAGTGTTTGGCTACTTAATTCTTACTATTGAACTTATAAAATCTCTGTTTATTTACTCTTATTCTTGAATAAATTCAGGTTTATATAACGTCGCGTATAATTGTCATACATATAGATAGGAAAAGGAAATAGGAACAACACTTTATGTAATAATTTTTATTTATTTTAATGATTGTATGTCATTAAAAGTTGTAAATCTACGGTAACTTTTTCTCGCTTTAATCGTCGACTTAATTAACAATAACAATTGCATGTCCTGGATTTGTGCACCATACCCTTTATACAATAGGTATCTTATATTAGAATTTATAGGTAGATTTATCCATTAACTTCGCGCGTACTTATTTACAAATATAATGGTATAATTAATCTTACGAATTCAACGATCACTTGTACAAAACTTGAAATAAAAAAAAAATCATCCTAAACTAACCAGCTTTCGCTAGTACTTATCACTTATCATTCTTCTATTTACAATTCTATGTACAATTTATATGTATACGTGACAGTGTGATAATAAAAATTAAATCGCAACTTTACAAGTTCCACTTTCATAATCGCTCAGCTGACAAAATTCTACAGTTTGCAATAAAAATACTGAAACGCTAAATAAACATCATAATAAACGTAATATTTGTCAAACGCATGATTCATGAAGAATTAAAATTTTGTAAAATATACAGTTTCTCACTTTCCTGCTTTAGCGTTAATTCAAAATGTACATATACGCAGAAATGGGAGCACTTTCTTGTGCAAATACCTTCTCTGTTTAATCTAGAGAAAGTGCACAAGTACCAGTGTCTTGGATGTAATGAGGCGTGTGGCCATGTTCAATACCAATAGAAGACATTCTTTGTAAGTGGAAATTAGAAAAATTCATCGAACGATTCGAAAGCAAGTATTATAAAACCAATGTTATGTTTATAACCTCCCTAACCCAACCTCCCATAATGTACAAAAGTAAATGTTCATTATTTTAGATATGTAAAATCACTAACAAGCTTTCGAAGTAAGAATTAAAAATCAAATAAATAGGATAAACATTTTTACATATTATATAATAATATAGAAAAGTTAACATTCAAGCAAAATTACAGATCTCTAGATTTAATTCCTTAATTCAAAAAAATATTTTTTTAATTGAAATATTAGTCAGTAAAATAAGTGAATGATTCACTTTTTAAGTGCTGTTTTCTTAATTTAAGTAAAGATTTCGTCATTAAAACAAAAATTATTTATGAAGTTTTTTTTTTCGGTGTAAAAAATACCATTTTGATCTATGGAATACTTTCATATTAAATCGTGCTGCCTTTTCCATATACGCTTTGCAAATAATTATAACCCGTGATTACACAATCAATTTAAGACCATAAGAGGGATAAAAATTAAATTAATTAAATTAATTAATTAATAAAACTTCAATTCACCCGCGTATGCGCAGGTTATTCCATGCAATATGACTTCAATCTGACACTTATAACTTAACCAGAGTGTTCGGTAGATTTTACCGCACAGGCCAGTACGCTTTACCTGTCTACTGACCAACTTGAAGTTACTTGAGAACGAAGGTTATTTTGACTGAACTATCACTTACCGGACTCTTAAGGTTATAGTTACTTTAGTTTGGAGTACGAGTAACCAAAAAAGTTTTTCCGTGTACAGTTAATAAGTGCAGGATAATATATATTCAATGTAAAACAAGTGCCAGCGTGCCGTAATAATGTAAAAGTTTCCAAATGCTTGTAATAGTGTGAATTTAAATAACCTTAACACACACACGACTAAAATTATCAACAACAAAAAACCTCGGTTTCTATAAATCTTCTTCAAATCTTTCCATGATAATAATAATCATTACAAAAATAACCTTTCCACTGTAGTTTAGAATAAATAAGAAAAATAATTTTTCATTACTGCTTCTCAAGAAAATAAAAATAAATTCTTTATAGTAATAATTAATAATGGCTATAGTAAAAATACAAATATCGTTCGTTCAGATATAAGAGGGGCAGAGGGCAGTATAGAGACACGTGTCTCTCGGTATTCTTGTAATCACCTCTGTACTCGACATACACTATATTGTACACACGACTTTTAACTTTCAAATCTTACTCTTCTCTAAGCGACTTTAGAGAGGAGAAAATTTTCAAGTATATAAGTTTTACTCAACCATTTCGCAGTAATAGTAGCAATTTCATAAAAGCACATAAGCAGGTCTGCAATACCTCACAATTGACAATTTATATTAGACAATATTTATACACACTAATCTCTAGAATCTAGGAGGCGGCGGTCAGAAGCTATCTCCTGAAATCGATAAAGGGAACCGGCTGCAATCTCCGCTGCTCGGCCTCGGCTAGGAAGTGGAGTATCTGACTGACCCTTGGATCGTAGTGGGTCGGCTGTAACCCAAAATATCTCGGATGCTGGTGTTCGTGCTGATGTTGGACCATCCTCAAGGACACAGGGCGCACGAGACCGTCATAGGGCCTAACCAGTTCCCTGTGTCTGTGAGCGACGGTCCTCTGCTGGGTGTCGTCGGTCCAGGGTCTGTGTAGTCTGGGTCGTGGAGTCTCTATCCTTACCTCGGGTTCTCTCCTCGTGGGTGCCGGTGGCGGTGGCAGAGGCGGTGACGCGGGTGAAGCCTCGCCGCTGGTGTTGCAGTCCGAGCTGCTGACGCTACAGGTCTCGTCGGTCTCTTGCAGTCTGGCGCGTTTACCAGCTGGACTGTCGGCCACGTCGTTGTGATCAGAGTCGGAGGACGAGGCGTTACCCTCCTCCTCGTCGTGGGAGATCTCCGAATTCGAGCTGGTCGCGTCCTCGTGCCGTTGGCGTTTGCGTTTGCAGGCTGATTGGCCGCTCTCGCGGAATCCCTTTGCGAACGGATTGTTGTCGATCTTCAGCTTCGTTATGTTCTCGTTCTACAAGAGTATATGGAATGGATGGATTATTAGCGCGTTGTGCGTATTCTTGTGGTCGTTCGCATTTGATTCTGTGATGCAGCTCGTGTGTAGCGTGTAATTTTTGTATAATATATGTATACGCGCAGTGCGGTGCATAATTGATTTTAACATTTTTCTCGTTTAGAAACCTTTGATTTAGATATAGAGTAAAAGGATTTTTGGTGAAAATGTTATGATGTATATGAAGAAAAAGTTTTTTAATACTTGAAATGCTTATATATTTTTATTTGAATTCACAATTGAATGACTTTAGATGAATTGGTACATTTGTATTTTTAGTGAAAGCTTGGTTTGTTACGAAAGAAAGATCTTTACCTGATAAGCAGTGACAGCGATGAATTCGGTCTCCCTGAACGTGAACTGCGATGATGGATTGTTGTACAAATCTCGCATATCGGTGACCTGGTCGCAGCGAATGATCCAAATCTTTGGAATGTATTTGTGCATCGATGTCAAGAGTACCTGAAGTCATAAAACCCATTATTAAAATAACATTAATCAAACAATTATATAATTAATTTACAATAATGATTATTAATTAGTAAAAAAAAAAATTAGGCCACCATCAAAATGAATAAAGCAATTATATAAAAGGCTAGGAAATCGCTTGATTTTGACTGTGTATATGTGGAAACACGACGAAATAATAAAGTATGCGTAAAAGAAATAGTTTTTGCGAGGGCTCGAAAAGAAGAGAGTACACACACACACACAACGTCGTATGCGAAGATGACGACGAAACAGCAGCAAAAAGAAGTTAAACGAGGAACAAGACTGGAGCCAGGCACACACACATATATATATATATATATATAGATATACAGTCCTCGAAAAGTGCGCCTATACAGAGTGCCGCCAGTGACAGAGGAATTTTATTAAAATCATAATTGGTTTGTGGAATTCGTCAAAAGGAACCGCTTAGACCATGCGTATATATATATATGCTCGAGTCGGCGCCGCACCACCAGCTCTCCCTCTCTTTCCCTCTTACATTCGCGACGCGCCACAAGAGTATGTAAGAAAAAGAGACGAGACGATATTCCCGAAAACGAGAGGGAGAAACCCGTTGGATCCGTTCCCGGAAGTTTGGGCGCGATGCGCGCACAGTAGCAGCCGAGGACACGGGCCCTGCTGTGTCTGTGTGTACGTCCCGACAAATTAGAGCAGCGACGCGGGGGAGCTTTTTGCGCGCCAAGCCTTCGAGAACCGCCGAAAGGTGATCCGAGTTTTTGCTCCGATCGGCGCCGAGAGATGAAACGCGCACTCGTGCAGGATCCTTATATATGCAGCCAGTAAACAGCGGCGCCGCGGCAGCAGACCTTTTCGCTATACCGCTTCTTTATTTTTGCGCCGTGCGCGGAAGACTTTTGACGAACGACCCTTGACGCGCGCCGCGGTCTTTTCAACCAATGCATTTGTTATATACTTTACACGCGGAAGTAGTTTAAAAAGTTTCGGCACTCTTGCATTATATAGGAAATTCAGTGTATCGTTGAATAATAGCAAAAAAAAAAAGAAGAAAAATTATGTAAAAGTGCCGAGACTCAAGGAAATAAGAGGATGGTGAAAAAGTGACCGCCCACATAGCAACATGCAAACAGGACACTTGACACATTCCTCGAGACACGTAGGTATAGGACATGTATGGCTAGCAGTGGCTCCTCTTCCACCATCGCGTCTCCCGTGTATAGCATAAGGTTCGTGACAGCTGTCGAGACGTAGGCGGCCAACAGACAGAGAGAGAGACTCATGCGAGAAGGATGAGGCGAAAAAAAACGAGCTGAGGCTGAGGGAGAGAGAGTGCAGCGCAGGAAAGCTGTCCAAACACGCGGCCTGCACGCGTATGCGCTCGAACGTGGATAAATGGACTCGCCGCCGGCGTGGATTTTTGTTGCCCCCCCCTTGTGCACATAAATTTCTCTCTTCCTGGGACTTCCGGACGCGACGACAATCGAGCAACCTCTTCGTCCTGTATATAGGATGTTATCATTTGCGTTATATCTGCACCTATTATGGGGTTTGCCTACTTTTTTGAGCTGCCTTTCCTATAGTTCACGAGTGCTGTTTTTTTCTTTGCTAGCTTTGCATTTGTAAATTATCGATTAATTATATTACATTTATTTAAGTGAAATCCTTTGCTTTTGAGCAAAAATGTTGCCAAAATCTGTATATAAGGGGAAAGGATTAAAACGGAGAAAAAATAAAAATTAAAATCTCAATAAATATAACGACTTGAACCTCCTAGTTTTAAGTCAAAAAGTAATACAGTCCCGAAATAAACGTATGGAAGAATTTTCTGGATACGATAATTACGCGTATATATTACGAGCCGTCGATTCGTGTAATACTCCTCAAACTAGACAAACAACATTTTTCCCCCTTCGAATTTATGAATAATCAGGTGCGTGCAGCCGAACGGCGCCAAAATCGTTCGAATCTCTCGAGGATCTCGAGGAATTCGTCCCGTCGCATCCATCTCTCTCTCTTTCTCCTCGTCGGAGCTCCTGGAACACGAACAGATCGTTCCAAGATCGTCAGAGCGCGACGAAGTTGGGGGCCAAAGCACTGCACGCGTGCAGGGACATACCCGACGAACCGAAGGATGACAAACGCGCGCGTAGAAAAGGGTACACACGGCCATAATTAAGCATAACCCAGCTGTTACAGACCTTCGACTTTCTTATAACATTGATGAATTTGTCTGCGGGTGATTGGCGTTTACACGAAAATATGGATGACGATTCCTCTTTTCTTTCACCTGTGTGCTTGCCACGAGCGTGCAACAGTTGTTTATCTTTTCCCATCATGCGCACACGGAAGATTGCACCTCGCGAGTCCCGTGCAGTTATATATCAATGGAGAATTACGAATAGTGCTAGTTTTTTTTTTTTAAAGTATACAGTTAGAAAAGTGGTTGTATATATATATATAAATTGAGAACGCGAGTCGCAGACGTTATACCGGCCCACCTATTAAAAACCGCCTCTTGACCAAATACAACACTAACTCATAGAGAAAAAGAGAAAACTCCAAAGTGGGTGTATCCCCGATAATTAAAAAAAGAAAGAAAAAGAAGTCGAAGGGGGAAAAAAAGGTCCAGAAGGCGAGGAAACAGGTGAAATGAGCGTGCGCGCGAGGATCAGAGCGCTACCTATGATTTCACGTATATACAGAAAACAATATATATAGCGGCGGCAGGAAACGCCTCGCGGCAATAATTCATGATAATGAGACCTTAAAGAAAGAAAGAAAAGAAAAAAAAAAAGAGTCGACGAGTGGGTGGAGACGCGAGATCACGACAGTATATAATATATACACACAGACAGACAGAGACACTTACGTGATTGTGAGGCTCGACGACGTTGTTGGTGAGCTTGATCTTGGTGAAGTTGATGGGATGCTGCATCCACTGGGCGCCAGTACTGGGACTGTCGGGATGCATGTAGAGTCGACGTTCGAGTGCCGGTTGTGGTTCGGCAGGTCCAGCCGATGCCCAACCCCTGACGGAACCCAACCCCGTCTGCGTCGTTCCTGTCTTGCCTGCTGCTACTGCCACCGCTGCTGTGGCTGCCGCCTCTACGCCCCCGATGTACTTGTGGCGTCGATCGGATGCTGGTGCCAGCTCCAATAGGACGCAGTAGCGGGCGCGACGATCCAGACCCTCAACCGACAACTGCACCGACGGGAACATGCGCCTGAAACATATATACAGACATGAGGATATAACGTTTGCGTCCTGTGCAGTGCTTCAGATGATTTTTGTCAAGTGGCTCGCTTCTGGCTATGTGTAACGAGCTTTTCCGGCTTCTGCAATGGTTAAGAGCAGCGAGATAATGGAGCAGACAGGTTTTTCGGGGGCGACTTGGTGTCGCCATGTATAGGCGATCTTATATATGTTTCGGGTTGGAGGGAGGCTCTCGCTCTCTCCTTTTTTGGGCGTTTTTTTTGTAATTGAATGATACGCTTTCTTTGCTTTGGGTAGATTTCGAGTGTGGGGACTCTCTCGTGATGAGTGTGTTCAGGACTATTTGGGTGGTACACGTGAGAAAATTCGAGTTTGGAAAGTTGTAATATTTTTCCTTCAAAATTCAATATTGATGTTTATACATTATCTACTGTTCTATATCGAATCAAACAATTACACCTATACAGTCGAACGATTATTATTATAAAAATATAGATGGTTCCTCATACTCTGAAACAAAAAAGTCTGGAAAGGAATTTGAAAAATTCAGCTGCATTTTTTAACCTTTTAAACGATAAGATAATATGTATAAGCATCTGGGGCCGTGCGCGGCTAACGAAAAACTGAATCATCGATCCTCGGTATGACTGCACCACGAGACTCACACCTGACCGCAACCGTCGATTTCTCACAGGGCATTTTAGCCCCGCGTAAGGCCGTATAATATATGTGTACACCTTGTATATATACACATGCACAACAGTCCGACTGCATCGTATATATATATATGTATATACTTACAGGATGACTCAGAAAATGCGAGTAGCGCAGCGCAGAAAATCATAGGTCCGACGCGGATGGGCTGCAGCCTCGCGCTCACTCAAAGTCTCGCATGAAAAATGACCGCCTAACGAGATCTCGACGAGAGAGAACGCCCATAACTTCTTCGTACGTACACACAAACACACGCATACACGCACGCGCACGTCACACACACACACACACACATACATTCACGGGGGCAATTAAAATTTTCGAAAGGCCTGCAGAGAGAGAAAGAGAGAGAGAGAGAGAGAGAGACAGAGAGCGATTTGCCTAATGGCCTGGCGCCTATTGGCGCCTCTGTCTCATCCGAAGGAAACTCTGCTCTCTCTCTCTCTCTCTCTTTCGGGTTTATCTCGGCTCGGCCAGGCGGCTATAGCCCTCAAGGCGCACGGGGGAAGATCCTGCGAAAGACTCATCGTCGCGCGCACTCGTGGAATTTCCGGTTCCTCTCATTCTCTCTCTTTCTCCCTCCGCAGGAATTTTCCACTGTCCGTATAAGCGCGCAGAAAATCCGGGGGTCCAACATTACGACACACGCGTCCATCTTTAAGATGCAACGCTCGTGTGCTGTGTCCGCTTCCTTTTTAGCTAGAGACCACCACCGGTAGGTATATACAATTACGAAGAGTCACGTAAATGGACTTAATGCACGCCGAGGTTTTTCCCCCCTAAGATAATAATATATATAGTGGGGAGAGCCATTGGCAGAGATTCCGCATATTCGGCTTATCCGACCGATGCCAAGTGTTTCCGGTCGTGATTCCCATCTCTTAAGCGGACTCTGCTCTCTGGCACTCATGAACACACGACATGTGTTGCGACTTTTGGCCAAGAGCGATCTGTGCAACGCACTGCAGCCAGTGTAAGTATAAGATATATGCGTATGCAGAGTACGAGTGATTCTTTGCGTATGCAGCGGTGGGATTACGTATGGCATGGGGATTACGGCAATTTTTGGGGCCGGGGAAAACCGCATCGGTATAGTGGGGGAGTTAAAGCAGCTTAAGAAATTAATGGTGCGCGCCACCAGAACGATCGAGTGCCGTGATTGAAAATTCTACGTGTCTTTTCTCTGCTGATCGAATGAGATCTATTATCGGCGGAAAGGATCTGCACTCCGTAATTTTGTCGGAGTACATGTACAGGGAGGAGAAAAGTCGTTACGGCAGAACTTTTCGCATGAGATAACGATATTTCGAGATAGTGGATGATCGAGTGGAAATAGAAAATTTCGGAGCGGAGAAAGCGTGCCGATTTTTAAGAGCGCGCGTTTCTTAGCGATGACTCGGCGAAATCGAGGAAGAGAGAGGAGGAGTAGTAGTCCGGAGGTCGAGTGCTCGCAATAACGCTCGTGTTTTGTCAAAGTCAAAAGTCTGTACGAGCTGGGAAAACCCTCCGTAGTATTTTTGGGGATCTGGTGACGAAAAGGTAGATCGCATCAGGGAATTCCTCGGACAAAGGAGAGGAAAGCGAGAAGCGATCGGTACGATACACCGTTGTAAATTGCAAACTCATCAATGCAGTTGCTCAAGAAAGGTAACATAGAATTCTATAATAGTAACAATGTGGCCAGTTATTGTTTTTTTTTTGTATGTATATTTGTTAACATTGAAAAAGTTTTACAATAGGAGAGTAATTTCCAAACAAAATAATAGGCAAACTGCATATAATTTGCACTTTTGCATTAGTTTAAACGACCCAAATTTTCCACAGGTCTAGCAACAACACTACATATATACTAACTCAAAAGTTCCTCGAAGTCATTTAAATGTAATTCCAGCGCAGTAAGTAAGGCACAGGCAATTTGAGCGTCGCGCGCATAAGATAGCGCGCATGCCATAGCAATTTTCAGCTTAACACAACAAACATCGGGCGGGCGCATCTTCAAATGCGAGCAGCATGCATATAGGCGAGCTCTTTAGCTTACTTATTTGACCAATGACCAAGCAGAACTTTATATATATAATATATATAGCTATAGAAGCTAAAGTGAAAAATTCTCAAGTGGTCTGTTAATGACGGTGTTTTGCCTTCAGAGTCAATACGAGTGTACGTATAGAGGGAGAACCCAGTCGATGACAGAAAGCCTGCGCCCGCGCAAATCTCTTCCAGAGCTCACTATACATACTATATATATAGTATGTGAAATAGTCGAGGCGCCGGGGGTTAGGAAGGACTTTGAAAAGTCTCCGCGCATCATCCCTTGATGTTATCGTCGGCGGCAGCGGCGAGGGAAGCTTCCTACATCTCCTGAACAAACAAACTCGGAGCGACCTGGGTCCGAGAAACTAGGCTAATCCGTAAGTCAAGTCCGAAAAGTCAATCCGCGCGACTCCTCCACCCCTTGGAGCGGAGATGCACTTTTGGATTTTCCCTTCCCGGAGATCCTGTATATATAGCTTTTAGCTCGCGGTTATAGAAAAAAGAATTTCCCAAGCCACTCGATGGTAATGTGGGGAGAGAGCGAGAGAGAGAAAAGCTCAGTCCGAGTGGCCTCTAATTATGTTTGCTCGCGGTCTTATATACACGTGTTCTCGGATGCAGCTTTTCTGGATGCAGCGTGTGTATTAAGCTTATATATATGTAGTCGGGAGTTTTCGTGTGCGTGCGTTTTTGTCTTTTGTTCTTGTGCGGAGGATGCGCCAAAGCCCCTACGCTTGCTTATGCTTGTACGAAGGAGAGCGTTTTTACTCGTGTTATTTGTTTTTCGAGAAAAATCGTGAATCGCGCGGTACCGGTCAAAACGACAAAACTTTCATTTCAATTTTCCTGACCATAGTATTTAAAGGACGAAAAAATATTATATACCTGTGCAGATAATTTTCAATTATTCCCTATACATAGAATTATTCTTTAAAAAAGTTTTCTCACTGATGCATTTACAAGTATAATGACAAGTTGACATTGTAAACAGCTTTTTATTGTTTTGGCATAATGAATCACAATGAAAAGGGAAATTGAATAATTGCAAATGACCGAACATCGGTGTCAAGTCTCTATATAACAGTCATTAAAACGTAAACGCTCGCATGTGCAACACACGAGCCACGTATACATATAGGTAAATGGCTCGAAAAAGAATTGCCTGTGGAGAAGAGGCGAAGGACGGTATAAAGAGAGAGAGAGAGGATGAGGCTGCGGCTCGTGGAGAATTCGAGATTAGAGCGCTGGCGCCACTCTTTGCCCTGCACACACACACACACGCACACAGACACACAGAGAGAGGCCTTCTTTTAAGGGCCCCAGACTGTGACGATTCGACTTTGGGGCCTCCTCCTCCTCCTTCTCCTCCTCCTACTTTCTTCCTATCTGCTGCTTGTATCGCATTCTATGTGCATGCGTCTCTGTCCGTCGGGGCCTGCTGCTGCTGCTGCTGTTGCTGCAGTGGCGCGCGCGCGCGCGCTCTCGGGGAACATAAAGGAGAGACGTCTGTGCGGCGCTACCGCGGTGCGCACCGATTAACGATCCAGCCGCTCTAATCGCGCTTCCATGACGAGCGATTCTCTTTCTCGAGTGCCACTTGGAGATACCGAGATACCGACAAGATCCGTGTCTTACCCATGTATATACTCTGCACCCGCGTATTTTATATATCTTTTCTTTATAAATCTACGCTTTTGGTACGTTCAGTTCGAAAGGAGTTAGGAATGGAAGAGTTTATGATGCTGCACGTGGTGTGTATGCTGATCTCAGATCTGATAAGAAAAAAAGGAGCTGTGCGCGGGTCCTATACGGGAGGGAACAAAAAAAAGGAATTTTATATATAAATGAGGAAGATCGCGCGCGAGGAACGAGAAGCATGTGCCAATGCCAATGGAACGCACGCGAACACGTGTATATGCTACACGACGATATAGTTGCGCGAGTCGTCTTTCTCTGATGTTGCTCGGCTATGTGGAATGGTTATTCGAAGCAGATGAGTGTATCACTTTGACGCCGATGGAAAAGGTTTTATACGCGTTTTTTTTTTTTTGTTAACTTGCGGCTGCGGATATGTTGCGCGATATAGAGAGGATGTGCCGAGAAGAACATGGACATGTTTGAGCTAGTTTCATTTGGTTGCGGTATAAGAGAAAAAACATCGAAATAATTATTTATTTAGCATTAGTTTTTTCACGATCAAAAAGAAAGATTTCATTTTTCAATTATTGAACCGTAGTTACCGAAAATAGTACGTATAAATAAATAATAATAAATAAGTAATATAGATAATTTTGGGAGGCCAAGGCTTTTACTTCCGCTACAAACACCTTCTCCCTCATCATGTAAACTAGTATATATCGTATACCGCTTGTAAGATGAGATCCCACCCTGTATCACGAGTTTCAAGCCCATGTCCAACGCGCTCAACCCATAAAGTAAAAAAAAGACGACAAAAAAAAAAGGTGGCAGAGTGTGCAAGCCATGCCGCGGCCAGGAAGTATATATACCGAACCTTAAGCAGTCGATTTTCCTCCGAGATCTGCGAAAAGTGAAAATCCGTGCGGCGGAATACTGATCAGCTCGGCATGCGCTCCGACACATGCCTAACACGTGGCGTTATATTATATATATATATATATAGTCATACCGGAGAAAGAGAGAGAGAGAGAGAGAGAGAGAGAGAGACCGCACAGCGAGGTATATACGGCGTCGATTCCCCCCCTTCCTTTTTTTTCTACCCTCAGTGCATCGAGAGCACACTTTTTGTACCGTTTAGGGGTATATATTGGCAGCTGGTCAATCGCAGCCCAGGGAACAATTAACTCTCGCGCTGACTTTGGGGATCGGCCGTTCAGATGGTACCAGGAATGAGTATATATATATATA
>UELV01080089.1:0-27625 GCA_900490015.1 Megastigmus stigmatizans | reverse complement strand
CATCTAAATTTGGCCACAGGGGCAACTCTATTTTACCTTGCCAGTTACTAGTACATCGCGACAATCTATTTATTATTTAAATACCTTTTCAGTGTCTTAAAATCCTTAAATTTTTTAAATCTATTTGATACAAAATAGTAATACCTACTCAAATAATAAAGTTTTTTTCTACTTTAAGCGGTTTAATTAATTAAATTTGAGATACATTCTACCACATATGCTTAAGCGGCCAGTTACTGGGGCTTTTACCTTAAATACATCTTTTGACATACTAAAACGCAGTTGAAGTTTCTTAGATCCATTTTACTATTTTCACCGATATCCAGAAATAGTCATCGTCCTTTACTACGTTTTAATAGTATCCGCCCTAAACAGTAAAGGTTCGATCCAGCAGCAATCTTATACCTCCGTTCTAAAAAAAGAAAGAGAAAGAAAAAACGAGTCACCTACTTTATAGCAGAGCACAAAGGTGTAGAAAGCAGTAATTAAGAGTAATGTCCTATACGGGCTTTTTCATTATGTATGTGTGCGTGTGTGTGTGTGTGTGTGTCGGGGTCTGTTGCAGGGGCGGCGTGTCGCTGGAGACGGAGAAGTCGAAGGGCGGCACGACGAGCAAACTACTGATAACGCGCGCCTCCCTCGGCGACAGCGGCAATTACAGCTGCGTATCGAGCAAGGCGGCCCGAGCCACCGTCGTCGTCCACGTGCTAAACGGTAAGTGAGCGCGTTATGTGTTAAGCCCCTTCTCTCTATCTACCCCCACACCCCCACCCTCACCCCCTCCGCCTCTTTCCTTTGTTCTCTCGCTCCTTGGGCTGTACGGGGGCGAATTCTATTCGTGGAGGAGCATGTAATTTGCGGACAATGTTGTCTGTGCACGCGCGTAAGCTTCGGGCGTTAACTTCATTTGGATATAACGTACTTTTTTACGCGGACGATGCTTGTTTTGGTTTTGTTTTGTTGCGCGTTTGTTCTTTCGTACTTACTGGGGGTTGACGAGTGAAGGTAATACATTTGGATTTAATATTTGGTAGGTGTATTTATCGTTGCGAGTAAGTTAGCGTTATTCAAAAAAATTTATTTTAAGTATTTTAAGTTAAATACCTATGACTCAATCGGATAATTCAATATTTTTACCTAGCATTTTGCACCGTTGTCGATGATATATCTGACCAGAATTTTTTGAAGATAAAGATAGGATTCAGAGGAGATATTTCCATTTGAAAATTTGATTTAAATTCAAAAACGATTGTTTGTTATCGGCGACTTGGTGGAATAAGATTCTATCTGAACTTTAGTTTGGAAAAAGTTTTATCTGCAGGTTTTATTCAACAGGTTTTTTTGATTCTTATGGTAATGAATTCTTGCTTGCAAGGATACCAAAATATTTTTAAATGTAGTTTTGACTAAGAGTAAGAGATTTTACTATGAAATTTATGCATTTTGCTACTAACTGAAAGTTGAATGAAATAATGTAAAGTTTAATGTGCAAAAAAATTGCCACAGAACCTTTCCAAGGTCGAAAATACAGATAGAAGCTCTTCCAAACTGATATTGCAGAAAAAATATTTTCGAAATTGAAATAGCACATAGATCCGATTCTAAATTAAAAATTTAAATTGCACTGTCACTGATATAAATGGCATCTTACAGAAAGAATGTAAAATGATATTTTCCAAAAATAACCTACCTTCTAAATTCTGCCAAAAGTTTGGATAGGATGCAGAAAAAAACATTTGCCTCGAAACTTATTTTGAATTCTATGAGTAAACTAAAAGTAAAAGCCGTTTAAGTCAGTCACTATAATATTTCTCAAGGTAGGCAAAAAACCTTTTTTTTTTAATTTCACTATTTGGTATTATTAACTTTTATAGATAGAATGTATTATTCTACTCTTCAGTTATTATTGAAATATAGTTCAACATTTAAAAATAACTCGTATTATTTAAAAAAATATTTAATCATTTCAAAATGGTTAAATTTCTTTATCTGTAACGCTTCCTTTATCCGCAGATTATATATTAAGCCTGACAATTGCAAATTTTTCACAATCATCGTACCTCCAGAAATATATTTTAATATAATCTTAATCTTCTTCTTTTTAGTCCATTCTGACGACAATACGAACATCCTTCCCGTCTCAATCTGTCTTTTTAGCTTCTTGCTCTCTCACCGCCCCTCTCCATCTTTCTCTTTTCTCCTGTTTCTCTAGGTATATTTGCATTTCTCCTCCTACGACTCCCTTTTTGTTTGTGAGGCCGGAATAATGGATGAATTCTAACACATTGCCTCATTTTAGCTGCGTTCGACTTACAGTTTAAATATTATTACACTGTTAATAACAATTACTCTCGAAATATAAATGTTTGTGCTTCTGTAAATATTAATTTTATCATAAAATAGTTTGCATAAAATAGTCATACAAAATAATTGATTAAATTACAAATATATATATATATATATATATAATATTGAAAAAAAGGGAGAGCTGCAGCCGGAAACTCTTTTCATTCCCTATCAGGTAGTATTTTTTATTTTTTTTTATTTTTTGTCTATTTTGAAAATTTGATCACTTGCACACTTCTTTTACGCGTTTTGGAGCGCTAGGCAGGAGTTATGACAGGTCCGACCCTTGAATTGGTGCTGTGTCTCTCTGTATTTCGATGGCGCTGCTTTACACTTAGTCGCGTCGTACTGCGTGCCCGAGTCGGAGTAGTTACTTCGGAGAGCAGCCGTTCGTTTGTATAGAGCGAGCGCGCAGCGCACGGTATGTTTTACTATCCAGCTCTCCTGACAAATGCGGCAGCTTTCCCTTTTTTATTTCAGTGTAATGATCATATTGTTTTCAACTTTATAAGGTGCGCCTGACTATAGCAGTTTAAATCCACGTGCAATATTCTCCTAATATTTAATAATTTATCATCCGTTCTAAGAGTATAATTTTTCAATCCATTATCTTGGCAGTTTTGTTGAATGTATAAAGATGAGAGATTCTCCCCTGAAACAAAAGTTTTTGATCGCCGGTCAAAACTCCGGGTAATTATTCACAAACTTAAGTGAAGCCGCGCAAATTACAATATTTAATTGCCTACGCAGCATTAAAAAGGAAAAAAAATAAAAAAAAATCCACCAGACGATTTCCGCGACCTTAAATTAGAAAGCCTTCCTTTTTTGCCCTACCGCAGCCTCTCGATCAACCATACCTCGTACTCCAACCAAAAAATACAGATTAACCGCGGAAGCATTTCAAAACTTTGACCATCCCCTTGTAGCTCGCTCCAACCTCATGAAAGTCAAATCTCTAAAATCTCCATTTCATACAATCACGATAATGCAGCCTTTTCGCCATAGCCCCCGCATTTAATCTCGATTCCCTCCAAGCCAAGAAAAAACCACATATAGGAAAATTCACGAGTGTATCGCGCGCATCTGTCGAAAGTTCAAAGATATACCCAGTCAGTATAGCATTCATTTCTTGATTCGTTTTCGCTTTATACCTTCTGGCTGACTGCCGAGGTTCTTGCCAGTGGGCAGCAGCAGCAGCAGCACTTTATCTCACCTCTACCGCGTGCGCACCGCTGCTCCTGCCGCGTAATTGCCTCGGATTCTCGCCGATGGTACTTGTGCGCGTGCACCGTAAATGAGTCACTTTTACGACGCGTTTGTCGCGCGCGATTTCGTTAATTGCCCCCTCGCCCTCCCTCTCCCGTCCCCTTCTCCAGCCGGAACTTACTCATTTATACTGCACGAGCTCTTTATTATTATTTTTTTCAATATTTCTCGTTTCGCGCTCTATTCTTTTCTCCACCGTATACTCGCCGCGTGAAATGTCTTTAATCAAATGCGCTTAATTAGATCGATTTTATATTTTGCCAGCGGCAGGAGGCCTTTGCCTTTCTTTGCTTTTAATTAATTTCTTGACTCTCTTTCGCGATTGTACTGCGCCACTTTGACGCGAACTCACTCGGTGTGTACTATTTTAACGCTTTTTCCTTCGTTTTACTTTTTTCTTCCCTTTTTTCTTTCTTTCGCGAAGTCAGTTGCTCCGCGATTTTATGTGCGCTCACGCTTTGATATTATTACGGGAGCAGTAAGAATTTTTAATTAGTTATATTGGTTTTAATGCGGGTATTGTTGGCTGGCGGTGTGCTTGCAGTCGGAGATTGTATTACATTAATTAGTTTGCTTAAATATTTTAATTACTGACTATCAATTTGTGCGCGTCATCGGGTTTTGCTCTCTTTTTGTGCTGAAACGACGACGCGGAGGTAGGTTATTATTATGGTTATTTCACTTGATGTGCGCTGATTTTTATTTTACCGCGGGTAATTAATTTTAATTGGGAATCAAGCTATTGAAATATGTATTTTATCATGTGCTTAGTTTGTACTGAATTATGAATTTCAACTTTTTTTGGTTGGCTTATCGAAGTAATCCATTGGTCATTATTGATTACGTTAGCAGAATCGGATTTTGCTTCGCTTTCTTCATTTATATCTGCTTACTCGCATAAAAACAGGATAAAGTCAAAAAAGCTATTCTATTGAGACCACTTGCACCCACCCGTAAGTGATTTATGAGGATATTTGCTGTTTCTAAAAAAAGATTTGGTTTTCGAAACTTTATTTCCTCCTATTGCATACTTCAAGATTATCTGTCATATAATCCAAATATGTTGGCTACTCTTTTGAGACCTTTATTGTTCAATGTTTATAAATATGCATTTATTATATTCGAATTAATATGTTAAATACAGGTTAACGATAGGCTGCCGATAATGGAAACAAAATCCGTTTAAAATTCCTAACTGTCAATACAAATAATATTATTTAAATAACCGTAAAAGTAATTGGAAATTAGTTACGCATAATCTCCTTTCACATTCTACGAACTCCCATAACATTTTAATTCTGCTTGTTAAAGTCGCTCGAATATTGTCAAGCGGCGGAGATTAAGTAGATCGAGCGCAAGTATGGCCAGCCACATTCCCAGTTGTCCAATCCAATTCTTCCTAAACCATTCGGCAAATTATCCATCCAGATTATAATATCGTACCCTATACCTAGATCCCTTAAAGCAATGTCGTTAGCATATGCACCCCCAAAGTCTCGGTCCAAGTATCGCGAAAAGTGTGAGGGTCCTTAAACTCCCTCTCTTCCCATCTCCTAAATACACACAACAAACGCACCCTAACGAGTCTCAGACACTCGCACGCGAAAAGTCCAACAAAAGGCTCCCCTAGCCATCAGCCGGTTTTGCGCAGCCATCCGCCTAATAGCATATCCGCAAAAGCTTCAAGTCGTCCATCCGCAGCCATCCTTTCCGAATCCTCGCCACGAGCAGTTTCTCCGCTGAGAATCCTTCCCCAAATCCTCGAGGCGTTTAAATGTCTGCCAGCCGGTAATGAGCATCCGGTTTGATGTTCTAACTCGAATGGGGGGGCTGCACACACTGCCTCGCTTCTCTCATCCCTCTGAATTGCAGGCGAGCATCCAGCGGCGATGCAGCACGGCGGAGCCTCGTCCACCAGGCTCCACTCGCTGTCTGTCTGTCCGGGCCGACTGCTACTGCTACTGCCGCTCCTTCTAGGCCAACTACTGCGGGATGACAGAGGAGGAGGAGGTGGAGGAGGTATGGGAGCAGCAGCCACGGCGACGACGGCAGCCATTGTCCTGGCCCTATTGAGGTGAACGCCGCGTCGAATCCCGACGGATGGAGGTGGAGGAGGAGGAGGTGCAGCCAACTCGGGGCTAGCTGTGCCCTGAAGGCTACGCTCTCATCGAGATGAATCGTCGTTGTCGTCGTCGTCGTCGTCGTTGTCCGGGAGCTGGATGACTATAGCCTAGAGAGAGAGAGAGAGAGAGAAAGAGAGAGAGAGAAAGAGAGAGAGAGAGAGAGAGAGAGAGAGAGAGAGAGAGTGGCTTAGCTACGCGTGTACGTATATATTAATTGGAGGCAAGCCGACGACGGTGTTATATCTCTGCGGGCAGACGCTTCTGCAGCGATCGGCCTTTGTGTCCGTGTGAAATGTACTCTTGTGATTGTTCATTCAAGTGGGTGTGTGAGTGTGTCTGTGTGTGTAGGTGTGGGTATGGGTGTTCGATGGGCCGAGGAAAGCGTGTCGAGTATTCCGAGTGGCGGAGTGGCGGATGATGATGCTGTTGAGAGGATCGGGCAAATCGATGAGACGCGCTCGTGTTTCGGTTGCACAGCGTCGTCGTCGTCGGGGGGAAGACTGATTTTGCTGGGATGCGAGCCTTATATTCGGGACAGGTCGCTTCTTGGCTCCTGCTACGGCTGCTGGGTTTTCTTCTTCTATTCTCTCGCTCGACGTTTTTTTGTTTGTCTGTTTGAAAAATCGGGGGATCGTTGAATGGCTTGTTTGCCCGGGAATTCTTTTTGGCGGTTGAGACGTTTCGTGTGCTGTTTAAAATACAGGCGTTCTTTTTTTTCTTGAATTGGGAACTTTGTATTCCGGTCCAATCAAATTCTTTGCGTCGAACGAGTGAGAATTTAAATTTGTTTGGAATTTCAAATTATTCAATATTTTTTGGTCAACTTTGAGGATGATGGCTCGAACGTATACTCTTATTGAATACATCGGATTGTAAAATATTCATGAATTGAAATCATCATTAAATATTTTGATTAAATAATAGTTGGTTGAACAATGATAACTTTGAAAAGGTACCGCTAGAAACAACATAAAAGATGAAATAAATAACACCCCGAAGTACCGGATTCACTTGTTGCTTGTATAACATATACGTAATAATTGGTAACTTTCCGACTTAGCGTTCCGTATATAACGATGACAGGGAACGATGAACATTTTCTCAAGATGACTAATTAAGTAGTTATTGATTATTTAAAGCTGAAGCATCGTAATTATCAAAACTTGTACAAGTACACTTTGATATGAACTCTTTACTCCTGCAACGCGATTAGCGATTAAATAATAAGTGCAATAATTTAAAGAATTAATAGCTGACTTAATTAATTAATTTGTTTCAGGAACTACAAAATGTACTTTGATATCACCAGATAAGCTTTAAACACTTTAATTAAAACTTTACGAAACGGTTTATTTCAAACACTTTTAAACCAAAAATAATTAATTTCCTATTTTGAATATCCTATTAAATGCACGACACAAAGCGATTTTGAATGGCTATTTCATTTAAAAATTAATAGTTATGCAAATTGAAGAAAATATGTAACGGCGTCGCATGTGTGTACAGTACAGTACTTACCATTCAAATTTTTATTACAAAATCGTTCGATATTTCGTGAAAAAAAAAAAAAAAAAAAAAAACTAAAATCCTTTGGTTAGCCACATCGAAATCGTAAATGTCCACACAAAAATCCACGCGCGTAGAAAATCGTATCGCATACGCTACTCGCCCGTTTCCAAAACAGACACACAACACCACACCGAATTAACGAAAGTGTTACGTTATCGTAAATACGCCATTCGGCCGGAATGATTCGACGAAAATCCACTTCGAGTGACAAATTACCTATCGTCCTCTAACGCAGCTGCCATCCTACGCTCTTTTTTTTTCGTCCACCCTATGTACATAAGGGATAATTGAAAAATAAACGGAAAACATTGACGTTAGAATTCGGTGTTTGATCACCACTACAGATCTCGTGGGTTACACCGCGGGCGCGCAAACGAAGAACGCTCGGATATACACACAGTTTCAAACGTCCACTTAATAATAGGCTTGGCGCGCGCACGAGCTGCTTTTTACACAATTAACAGAGTCGAGCTATATAATATACATGTGTGTGTACAGTATTAGTCGAGCTTTTCCACTGTCGCCATGGTGGTGCGGTTTTCCTTGCAAGTTTCCCGCGACTGCAGGGCTGCACCTCCTCTTTCTCCTTCTCCCGCCGAATGGCTTTCTTAATTAGGTTTCGCCTGTTTATTTAATTAAAGCTTATCGTTTTAATTAGAGCCCCGCGCGCGTTTATGTGTGTGTGTGTACCGTGTCGAGTAATACTAATTGGCCGATATTCATTGCGATTGTTATGACGCGAAACTTGTGCAATTAGGACTCTATACATGTGTGAGTGTGTGAGAGCTTGATGAAGCGGTTGCAGACAGCTACGCGCGCATTTGGATCATCGCGAGTTATTTCCCAGCGATACATACAACGCGAAGAAACATATATATATATATATATGTAAGATGCTCTCTCGTAAAAGGCATTTCGGGGGTATATTTGGAATATTCGTGGCACCGGTTGCGATATGATACTTTTCAACAGTTCTGCGCGTGCCAATTGTCTTTTTCCATTCCCTCAAAGTGTTTCTTCTTGTGCAGACATCGAAGCCCCTCCCGAAACTTTATCGTAAACGTTAGTTTTAATTCGAGAACTTTGGGGCAGTAAAACAGCACGATTTCAATATAGCCCCCCGCGTTTTCTTATGTTCCATATAAAGTCTATTTAAACATTCGGCGCGGTCTCGAACGGTGAAGTCTTTTCGGGCTCTCTCAATGGAATAGATAAGATGAATCGCTTTGTTTGCCTGTTATGTACTTGTTTTTCTCGCGGGTTCGTCGAACCGCGCTCTCCCATATATACTCGATGAATCATTCGCCTCTAATCCATCAATCCTTCGCAATTCAATTATCCGTTTCCAAAAATACTCCTCTAACGAACCAAAGTCGCTTTGCATTCCGCAGCACTCAGAGGATCTTTATATCCTTTGTTATTCTTATTAGAAAAACGCGTAAGGGTCGTATGTGAAACGGTTGGTGCATAAAAGCACTTATTTCCGAATCGCTGCGCCATTTCCGTCGTTCGGCTGCAATGACCCGAACCAATCTGAAGTTCGGCCACGGCGGCGGTGGAGAACTTCGCTAATCACATAGCAACTTTAAATAGCTTAGAATAGATCACGTGGCTAGCGGTACGTGACATCACTTTCTAGCAGCTGCGCGATAACTCGTTTACGCGCCATTTGATAAATTTTCTAACTTTGATGTATTTACTATTGCCGCGTGTCTCCTGTTATTTATCGCCCATTAGCCAAATGGTTGGCATTCGTTGCTCTGCCGCGCGAGAGAGATCCGACAAATTGAGAACGGCTCACGTGCAAAACTATGCCGCGGCTCTTAACTGTGCGGTGTTACTTGTTCCGCGGTGGCGTTTTATGTCGGGATATATGCACGATAATAATCGAACGTGGGTCGATTCGATACAGGACCGATTTCGCTTTAACTAATTTTCAGTTAATTGTTATATTCAACTTATCGATAAACTCTTAACCAGTTTAGCTTTTAAAAACTGTATGCAATGCTAACTATACTTGCAAAATTTTTAATCAACATTCATCGAGTATCAAAATTCAATCGAGTTCCTGTCCCGAGGGCGCAGTCAGGGTGTTGCAGCATTCAACCGGTCAAAAAGTTTATACACCGAAAAAAAGCGCGAAGCAAAAGATTCAATACACGTTCAAAGTCATGCTCAAAGTTGTTAAAAGAGGATATCAAAGTTCTTTCTCCCAGCCGCGGTACGGTCCATCGGGCCAACGTCATTCAAAGTCATCCATTTTTTCGCGTAAAAAACCGAGCGAGAGAGAGAGAGAGAGAGAGAGAGAGAGAGAGGCAAAGAGTATATAAATATAACAACGCACCGTTATCTTCAGGCTTCAAAGAGTTAAGGGTACGAAAAAGGCGCACACCGGGCATAAAAGAAAAACGTCTCTTCCCCCGTCGCCCCCGCCACTCTCTCTCTGCTATACTTCCTGCGCGAAACACAAAAGCCAAGCTCACTCTCTCGCAAAAGTCTACTCGAGAGAAGGCAGCATAGAGAGAGAGAGAAAGAGAGAGAGAGAGAGAGAGGGGGGGGGGAGCAAGAGAAGAGGAACCGCCACCGGCGGCTTTGCTCGGCTCTCTCTCTCCCTCTCTCCCTTCGGCTTGCATTATCAAGGAATATTTTGATCCGGCCAAGGAGTTGGTTACCCGCTTTCGTAAGCCACTCGTGTCTCGAAATACTCGCTCGCTCGCTCGCGCGCGTGCCGTTACACTCCACTACACAGAAACACACCGCTTACATCTCTCTATATATACAAGATACACGCGTACACATGCATACACACACACTCGCACACTTGGCCATAAAGGTGCATACGCATGCATTCTGGCTGGCGAACAAAGGCACGCGGGTGGTCGACTCTCTCTCTCTCTCTCTCTCTCTCTCTCTCTCTCTCTCTCAGCGCGCGCATATAATCGTTTTCCGCCTAGTAAAGTAGTCTACCTCCTCTCTCTCTCCTTCTCTCTTGCGCTCATACGTCGAGGCCATCAGAGAAATAGAGAGGAAGCGAGAGAGCGAGAGGAAGAAATTCCACAGAAAGTCGGCGAAGCTACGAACCGGATGGAGTTTAAAGGAGTAGAGGGAGAGAAAGAGAGAGAGAGAGAGAGAGAGAGAGGGAGGATGTACACTCCTGAATTACTCGGCTTGACGTTCCATACTCGATAACACAACGTACTTGCGTACGTGCTTTAGTGGGTTTTAACATGTATGAGTCTTTGTATGTGTGCGATAGAGTTGGGAGCAAATGCGTCTTGTGGGGAAAGAATGCGATTTTTGTAAATAAGCCGTGCGAAATCAAGCAAGAAAGGAAAAAAAATGTACTCGAGATACGTCTTTGGTTAACTTTTAATCCTTTGTTTTCATCAAATTATACATAAATGTACGACGATGGTACTATAAATATGGGATATATACAATGTATATGTATAGGCATTTTGATGCGGGTGTGTTTGTGTGCGTGGATACTAGACGGCACGTTACGCGAGTTCTTTCGTTCGCACCTTTTTTTTTTTTTTCGTAGAGCAATAATCATAACGCAAAGCTTGTATGTCGAGTTTTTTCAATGATAAACAGAAAATGCAAATTGTAACGAATGCTTTTTTACATTTAATGAATGTAAAGCATCGATACGGACCCGTTTGCTTTTCGTTCTGCGAAAGAAAAAAAAGAAAAGGAAACGAAATAATAATTTTTGGTTGGCCTATAATACTTGGATGGACGTTCTTTCTTTTGTTTGGACTTGAATTGTGTGAAATCGGAATCTATATTGATGCAATGAGATAGGAAAAGTCATTTTGGAGAAGGAAAAAGCGTAAAATTTTTCATATCCTGTCGATGGGGAAATTGCTTTAGTCCATGCGCTATCGCGCGACGAGATTTTCCGTTTCCCGACAATGTGAGAAATCTTAAAGTTTCTTCTTAATAAAAGGAATGACATTTTTTTTCGCACTGATGCGTCTACCGTCTTGATCAGTCAGTGATTTTGGACACTTTATTTCTGCGCGAATAAAAGAGTTACTGGACATTGCAGTGTAAAAAAAAATAACATATGAAACTACTTCCAGCGATTAATGTCCAACGATACGATTGCGAATTTCCTGAGATAAAAAGAAAGCGAGCCACCGCTTAATATTTTATTTCGCTGAAACACTGTGATTCATCGATCTCGACCAATCGGAATGAACGAATTAAGGTCATGAGCTACGATAAAAAAAAAATTCCTACTTTAAAGCTAGAAAGCAAAGAGCGATTAAGGTGTAGAAGTAAATCTCGTATAGCATACAGAAAAAAAAGAAGAAAGCCGTCGCGAAGCTCGAACGAGTAAATTTCGCTCAATAAACTCGAAACTTTTGACAAAGCGCTTCAACGAAAACGTATAGCCCGCGCGGGCTTTACACGGACACGACACACACCGCATCACAACACTTTGCTCAGCGCGCAAGCGGCGGTATTTTTAATAAACGCCGGCTGCAGAACGAGAGAGAGAGAGAGAGCGAGCGACTCGTTGCCATCGTAATAAATTCTCGAAATTTACTTCTACATCTTAATCACCATGAGTGGTGACGTAATTTTCATCGGGGGTGCACATCCAGCCGCGCGTTCTCCTTTTTTTCGCGAACGTTGACAATTTATAAGCGTTCATTCACATATACGCGCGCAACAAAGAAGAAAATGTTGGCCTTACACACGCAAAAACGAGAGAGACAGAGTGGGAGAGAGAGAGAGAGAGAGAGAGAAAGAGAGGGATGAGGAGGAAGAAGGTCACTAATGGAGCGGTGGCCATAACCAGTGCAACGACCCGAGCTGTTTAAAGTTACGTCCACGTTATTATTACGGTCTCTTCAAAATGACTTTGGATGGGAGAACGTCACGGGTTATAAAGCATTAGGTCGAGCCGTGGCTATCTGGCTGGTATACGCTGTCCGGTTTCTTTCGTCTCTTAAACGAATTCTTATATACGTTTGTTAAGCACCCACGACCATTTTAACAGGTTTTATCGAATGAAATATGTGCCGGGCTATGCTTCTTTCTTACTCTCGGGGAATTTTCAATTTAGAGATATTGTTCGAGGCAACGATTATGTAGTGCGAGCGTGTATAAGAGGACTAAAAATTTTAAACCATTTTGTTATTGTTTGTGAGACGGTGGAGATCAAGTTAGAGACAGTGCTCGGGGTTTGGATTCACTCATCAGCTTTCCATCGATGAAAACTTTGTCCGATGAAACAGCTCAAATTCCAGGCTCAAAGTGAAGGAAGGGATTGGAAAATTCAGGCATAATAGAACTAGACCGTTATCACTGTTTCCAACTTACTTCCAACAAAGATGATTTAAAAAAATGTTCATAACTAATATATATGACATTGATTTTCAATTCACTAGAGTATTTTCAAATTGTTGCACTGAATGAATGAGTATACTATAATTATAACAAACTTGTTACTAACTTAGCGATAAACATTTTTTAAAAAGTAAGCGTAAAAGGAAATGGCTGAGAAATGTGACGAGAAGTAAAGAGATGAAACTGGAATTCTTGAATAATTGATTCAACGCAATTGAAATTATTTTGGCAAATGTATAAAAACGTTTAAGTTTTTAGGCTTTTGTAAAAGAGAAGGAAGAAACGAGAAATATAACAGATGTGGTATTTTGAAGACTTCGCACAACGACGATAAACGAATGCTTTTCAATATTTCTCTTCCTTCAATGGATGTTTTTATGAATATTTTTGTATTTTTGTTAAGAGGGAATAATAAAACGGCGAGAGTTCGTAACGGTAATAATTATCAAAAATACAATAGAGAACCGTGCTAAATGTATGTTATTATTTACATTCATTGTTTACAAGACAACATAGAGCCGATTAATTTCGCCTAGTTACATATGCTATATAACGTCGCTCATAAGTTACACATAACACGTGCGTGAAAGTGCAGCGCTGATTTGTTAATTATTTCGAATGAAAAAAAAGATAGAAAAAAAAAACAGTACAGACGAAGCGCAAAAATTTATCGGGCAAACTTTGTGTGCGAGCGAAGAAACAAAAGCGAATGTTAAAACGTGTTATACGAAAAGAAAAAAGAAACCATGCGAGGAATAAAATAAAATTTATCGCCAACGGCACACGTATGATTTCCTCCTTTTTATTCAAAACCAACCTTATTCCGCCCCCTCCGCCACCCCCAGACTCTCTCACACTGTTTTACATATACACGCACTCGCGCTGCGGCATAATAATTCAATTTGATTTCGCGCGCTCACACACACACACACACTCCGTCTTAATTAAATATTCTCTCCTTAGAAAAAAAGAAAGCGAGACGCAGGGACACACACACCCGACAAAACTGTATTATTCATCATTCGTGCTGCAAATTCTCGTCCAAGAATTCTTCGGTATAGGAGCGGAAAAAAAAATTACGAGAGAGAGTGGAAGGAAAAAAATATTGAAACTAGACACAAAAAAGGAGAGAAAAAGAGACAGAGAATATTTGTATGATTAGCGTGTAAGTGACGTAAAGGAATAAAAATATGAATTTATATAGCTATTTGAATGTAGTCGGAGTAAATTTATCATAGTGGACAAAAGAACAAAAAAAAATCATCAGTGTAAATAGTAGTTTCGCTTGGATATTAAAAGGAATACTAATGTACTATATACGATAATTGAGGATAAAATAATTGACATGAAATGTACAGAAAAATAAACGTCACGTTAACATTATCTCATACTGGATTTTGCTTGATTTATTCAAACAATAATAAAGTTAGCAATAATAATATTTATTTGCTCTATAATTTTACGCGACGATTTAACAATTGGATTCATTTCACGATCTAATCAAATTAGTTTTCGAACGTAGAGGATTATCATTTTATTTTAAATTTATTCTTTATTTATTAAGTTGAAAAAAATCAATATACGATAAAAATGGAAGAAGAAAATATCTAAAGTAAGTATTTTTACTTTTTCCGACATCTTCGAGATCATCGTCGTCAGGATTAAGTCCCACATTTTGAAAAAAAAATGTAAGTACCCACATAAATATCGTCTTACTCATTGTTCGATATATTGTTCATGTAAAAATTTCGAAGAGCACCGTTCTCAATTTCGAATCCCAGTCCACATAGAGAGAGAGAGAGAGACACACATCCATCTCTCAACCGAGTATATCAGCGCCGCTGTCCACAATGAAATTCCCGTTCATCTCTCAAAGTGGAAGCACCATCGGCCAACGCCATCCCCCAATTCTATCGCGCTACCGTCCAATCAGAATATCGGTATATACGCAATGCATTAATCGAAGTAAAATCAATCGAATCAAGCCGCACGAGTCCGGTGTATAGTGGTGCACCTGCAGGAAACAGTCATGAAACCTTAAAAGCCAACCGAGAGGGAATAGGAGAGAGCGAGAGAGAGAGAGAGAGAGAGAGAGAGAGACCCTATCTAGATCCAAGCGACGGGGACTAAATCTTAGGAGGCGAGGCATCTGCAATGCAAGTGAGACAGTGCGGTAAGACGGTCTACGATGCCCGAGAGAGTGAACCTGTGCAACCTAGGGGAGATGCAAAGTGAGAGAGAGAGAGAGAGAGGGAGAGGACAGAGTGGGAGGAGGGACGAAGGGAATCCAATAAAATCAATTCCATCCAATTCCAGAGGCGACAATACACATTAACCGGCCAGGAATTGCAAATAACGATAACGCGTATACGTCCGACCGATCTATCCCTCGCTGAGCGAATGAAAAAAACCTCTCTCCCTACCTCGCTCTCTGGCCGTATTCCGATATCGACTTTCTCGCTCACTCGCTGGTACGCTGTCTATATGTATGTATATATATCTCATTCGGATATTCGGTGGAAAATCCGTTGAGCGAAATAACGCTAGCATTTCGCGAGATCGCAGAAGCGCGTGGAAGCCGAGGCTGGTGCAGCAAAACCGACAGCAGTTCAACGTCGATCGAACGTGTATTTCTTCTGATTAATGTTATTGTCCGGGCTTTATATTATATTTTTATCCCTTCTCTTTTCTCTCTGCCAACTTATCATCAATCCCGTACACCGTCAGCACACCTGTCTTTTTTCGTTTTCTTTTATTCGGTATTTCATTTTTCCGAAGCTATCGCTTAAAGCGACATATCGAGATGTTACGCGGTTGATTTGACTATATCGCATTCGATTTAGCGAGACTGCATGTGCACAGTTGATTTTATGTATAGTATAAAAGTCCAAAATTGATGCGAGGCAAAATTTCATTCAGCGCTCGATGCGAATTACTCAAAATTTTCGATTCGCTAACGATTTGAAAACTTTGAGAAAATTGAGTTATATATGGCTGGCCACACCATTGTTTTCAGGGCAAGTTTTCCCGCTTTTGAGTACAGGCGCAATAATAATTACGAATAATTTAATAGTAGTCGACCGTTAAATGACACGATATATACGGTTGGCAAATAGGTCAAAGTGTATTTATTTACGGGGAAATTATTTAGAATTGCAGTCGGTTAATTGGATTTTAATCGAAGTATAGGAGATACATATTTGTTGTAAATAATTTCGTTATTAATAGGCAAGAGAGGGACGGGACGACGCGAAGTACGAAAATTACGATCATATTGACCTACTTGAGCTGTGACATTCTCTCTCCGGCGTCGTTTTATTTTGTTTGATTAAATTCCCGGCCTCGATACAAAATGACCGAGCTTTCATAATGTTTCATTCGATCTAAATCATTTAATCTTTGGAATTTATATTGTGTGCAAGCATTTGTAGCTGAATTGATATTGTGTACGAGCATCCAAGGGATAATTGCTCATTAAAAACAATCCGCATTCTTTGTTTCGATCATGCGTTTAATTGCAAATTATACAATGTTGAGCGCTGCAGCGGCAACCAATAGAAAAAGATTGTTCACTTTACGAGATCAACGCACTTACTGCAGGATCGGCACTTTTGTTAAACAGATCAGAAAAGCTCATCGAACTCTTTATAAACCTTCTTTATTCTACTCCCCCGTCCCTCAACAACAATGCAATGATAATAAAATTCAGCTCTCGCACTGAGTCTCCAGCAGCTCCATCATCATCAGCATCATCATAATCATCATCTTTATTGCATGAGATCGATTGCGTCGCGTGACGTGAATATTCATTCTTTCTCCCCCTTGCATCCACACATAGAGGAAAGAAAAAACGTCAATAGAGAAAAAGGAAGAGAGAGAGAGAGAGAGAGAGAGAGAGAGAGAGAGAGAGAGAGAGAGAGAGAGAGAGAGAGAAAAGCATCGATTCGAAAAAGAAATTCGCATTATCCAGATGTTGGACTTATTCTCTGCACTCCTCCCCTCGGTGTTTCTTTCCCCTCCCTGCACTATAGCCTCCACCTCGATGTATCTGACGGGAAAGCAAAAGGAAAGCGAATAAAGAGTCTGTGGAGCTTTACACGTGGAGAGAGAAAAAGCGAGTAAAAAAGCAAGAAGAGAGAGAGGGAGAGACTGAAAACCAAAGTGAACACACGCGCACACACACACACACACACACACACACACGTACACACGTACACACACACGTAGACACAGGTATTGGTCGATCGACGACAAGTGCACGCGGGCGTTATAGGCGTGCGGTGGAACGCGAGATAAAAAGGAATAAAAATCCAGCGGTAGAGAGAGAGAGAGAGAGAGAGAGAGAGAGAGAGAGAGAGAGAGAGGGAGAAACAAGGAAGTAGCTCAGTACTGTGGCCATAGTGTGGGAGAGAGGAGAAGCAGCAGTAGTAGCAGCAGCACCGGCAGCGCCGACCGAAGCATGAATTTTCATCGGGCTCGCGTACACGTAGATATGTATGGCGTGTCTCCGTCCTCAGTCTCCTCTCTCTCTCGCTCTCTCTCCCGCTCTCTAGCCATCGCGGCGGTGGACACCTAACAGGCGTTTCCGTGCGATTTGCATAAAATGAGGCCGACCCCTATGCGTCCCCTACCACCACCACCACCACCAGCTCCTCTATATAGACCGAGAGAGATAGAGAGAGAGAGAGAGAGAGGCAGCTTCCTCCCTGACATATACATATGCACGCATTCGGTATACGTCGGCCCGTATAATGTCCCACTAGCCTCGGCACTCCGATTTCACCCCCCGCTCTCTCTCTCTCTCTCCCCTGCACAAGGGAGAGATGACGACTCTCGGGATCGCACTTTCTCTCTCTCTCTCTCTCTCTCTCTCTCTCCTCCTCGGCATCCGTGTGTCCATCGTCTGGTCCGATCTACTCGCTCTCGCTACATAGACACACAGCACGTGCGGGGAAGAGGCTATATACGGGAGACACCACACTGTCTCTTTCTTGCTTTCTGATATGTCGTCGACGCGAGGGGGACAAAATCCACTACTATTGGAGCACACGGCTATACCAGAGCTCGCGCGTTATAAACTGTACGCGCGCACGTGGGAAAATGGAAGAGAGAGAGAGAGAGAGAGAGAGAGAGAGAATCGCGTTATATCTTGCCTGGCAGTACTGACCCTTTCCACTCTTTCCTCTTCACGATCCACCTATCTATCCGTCGGTCCATCCATCTATTCGTTTCGCAGAGGCACCAGCAGTGGCTAGCTTTCTCTCTCTCCCTCTCTCTCTCTCGCTCTCGACCACTACAGCATTTCTGCCCGAGATCCGAGAGAGCCGCTTTTTCTTCCACGCACTGCGCGTTTAGCTATACCAGCTCTCTGTCTTTTAAATTCACTATCCCGAATTCCCTGGCCCTGTGCGTCCTTCTATATATAGCCGATCTTTCTTTCTTTTTTTTTTGTTACGCGTTCATGTATTCATTCTCCTTCTCTTATAGTTCTTCTTCGCCGATTTCCCATTTAATTCATGTAGGTAGTACGCCTTACTCTTTTTTCCTCGCTTACTCCTTCTTCTTTTTTTTTTGTTGGTGAGCTGTTTTTTCCTAGCTTTCTCTCTCTCTCTCCCTCGCTCTCTCTCTCTCTCTCTCTCTCTCTCTGGAATACCCTACATCCGCACAACTGTGTGTTCCTCCTCTCCTTCCTTTCTATCTCTCGTTTCCTTCCTTTCGCACTATTTTATCCCCTTGCTTCCTTTTGTGCTCTATTTTATCCTTCGTTTCTATCTATTCATATGTATTTTTCCTTTATTCCCTTTCTGTTAATGTATCTGGTTTTTTTCTTTGCCCCTTTTGCCCCGCACGCTTCAACCAGTACGTATAAACTGCTTAGAGTCGCGGAGTGTCGACTCTTTTCCTCTCTCTCTCTCTCTCTCTCTCTCTCTCTCTCTCTCTTTCTCTTTCTCTTTCTCTCTCTCTTTCTCTCTCTCTTCTCTCTCTGTCCCTCGCTCTCTCTTTGGTGAGAGTATACTTTCTCCCTTTTTTCGAGTCGAGAGACTTTATTTGTTTGCTGGTCCCGTGGCTCGGGGTATTGCCGGGGCTTATCTATTCAGATTTATGATAATGTTCGCTAAAATGCAACGTAAGCACCGCCGTAATCTCAATTTTAAAACGCAAATTAATGTAGCTTATGTTTGAATATGGATAAATATTCGATTTATGTACTCCTTCGCTCGGAAAAACTACTAGCTATTTCAAAAGAGCTCCTCGTTTATGCGGTTAAAATGCTTATAGGCGGTAAAAATTTGCGTGCACTTTAACGGCCAGTTGGTGTATCGTTAACGTGACTAGAATAAGATATATAATTTAAAAAAGTTAATAAAACAAGATACCGATTACTCGATTCAATTAATTGTTTTAGAAAATGTAATAAATCTAAGTCATTCTTTGGATTTAAAAAAAAATCTTTAAAAAAAATTGATCTCTTTTCTTAAAGGACAAGTGATAAAAATTTTATTAATAATCAGACTTTGTCCGGACTTGCTTGAGATACGCAGATTTTCTTTGTCATTTTATTATGAGAAGGTATGAACATCCTCCGTTATATGCCTTTTCAATTTCTTACTTTATTACTGTCAGATTTACTTTTGACGTTCTTACTTTATTACAGGATTTTATTTTAATTTGATCCTGTGCAATAATTACTTTTTATTTCTAAGAATATTATTTACTCAAAGTGTACAACATAAAATCGTTCTAGAATTCAGGGAAGCCTTTGCATTGGCGTATCTTTTGTCAGAAAAATCGAGCTTATTATGATTAGAATAGTTTTTATGCCGAAGCTTCTTGTGACGAAAATAATATTTGAAATTCTGAAAATTGTTTGCTTGAATAAAGTTTTGTTAAAAACCAATGTTAAAATAAGAGTGATGTTTATAAAATAATGCAAGTTAATTATACGTTAATTGAATATATATTTACTTTGAGTATTTCAAAGAGGAAATGTTCTTTTTTTAAACCAATAATTATTTTGTATTCTTTGTGAAAACATAAAAATATAAATTTCTAAAGTATCTACTTTAAGAATAGCAATAAAATATAATTGAAAATTACTAAAGGGTCTATAATATCTAAGTGGGTACATTTTTATTCATTCGCACGACAATCTATTTTAATTTTAAAATTTCAAAACATAACCTATGCATTTCTTCCTACAACTTTATTTTCGTAAAATCTCTATTTCCTTAAGAGATATAATGTTGGCGTACGTTTTTACCGTCACAACTAGTTATTCAAATATTACATGCGTTATAAGTTTAGAACTTATATATACATATAAGTTTGAATTCACACGCTGAAAATGCAAAATTTAATTGAAAAATGTGTCTAGGAACCGTCCCAAAATAGTAGATTAATTCCATTCTATTCATCCGCATAAATCCCAACGCTCTGACCCTCCACTTTCTATTTATAAGGCTGCCTAAACAAAATCTTAGCAAAGTCAGTGCAGCCGTGAGCTACCGGCGGCTCATGAATTTTTTAAGCTCTCCCTTTTCATACGAATTTTAAATATTTATACGAAAGTAATTCGAAAAGTGGCCGGAGTTCTTGGAAACCTCGGCATCTCTATGATGTTATAATGTTAGGTTTTTTGTTTCGTCCTTCATTCTATTACACTCGTTTTTGACAAAAAAATCTCTGCTTGCATTTCAAGTCCTGACTTTTTAATTCTTCTGTACTTCAGATGCACCTTTTGAAAACTCTATGGTGGTACTTTTATGTTGAAAATATATTTATAACGCTGCATGCATAAGTATAATTACTGTTATAGCGTCCCCCCATTAAATTTAGCAATTCTTTTCCCAGAGATACTTTTATAATTGTTTATAGAATCTGGTTTATAACTGGACTGAATTTTTGGGCTATAGTTGAGGCAATATTTGCCTGGACTTTGGCTGTTATTGATAATTTTGTTTGTTCGTTACAAGTATAAGCACGCAATTTGCTTTCTTTCATATTACCCGTAATTATCATGATAGCTTTGATAGGAATTTTTTATTAACGTGCTGATCCAATGCTATCTATATAATTACTCCATTTATTTCGTTCACTCATCCAAACACTATACGCGTTTTTAAAACAATGCGTATGATATGCACGTGTAGTTGAGTACGACTAAATGTTTCTCTCGTCGTCCATTATCATCGACATTATTCAATTGAAACTCGACACGATGCAGTTTGTCCTATGCAATGAAATAAAATAAATTACACAAAACGAGTCGTAGCTTTTCACCTTGAAATCTCTGAGTTCCGACTGTACAGATCTACTTACTTATCTTCCCTCATCTATCTCGTTTCATTTACGCGTCATAAATTCAATATCTCTCAACTACACGATACACATCCACCTTTTTCACTCAAATTCATGCTTGTAAGCGTCTCGCGCTCGTGTAACAGTCATCCGCACCCTCATCCTCACCTATACTAAGCCACTTGCCTCGTAATACTTGCGCGATTGTCACAAATTGCTCTTCTCGCGCTAAGAGCCTTAAATCACTGATGTCGAGACAAAGAAATGCGCACCACGTAGAAGAGAGACGGAGAAACGTTTATCTAACGCAATACCAACAGCTATTATACAGTTGATTCCCGCAAACACACACACCTAAACAAAGAAGCCTAGTTAATCGTGAAGTGGGTGTTAGAGCTAAGTTCTATTACTTTTCAGATCTAAATAAATGAAAGAACAATATTTACCTGTAGGGCATACGCTAGAGCTGCGCGTTTCTATTTAATTGTTAAACAGTAATTTGCATACCGGCTCTAGTGGATTGTTACCTGGAGCTTCATTTTAATCTTACAAACAAATATTATTCCACGAATGGGTCGGTCTGTACTTACCATAGCTCTTTGCAATATTTTCTCGTCGAGAAGCCGAGATCTTTTGCCTTCGTTTTGTTGCTTCATCATCGCGATCGCGTTGTTTCACACGACTCGTGTCATATTATTTCTGTTTATTCGAATGAATGTAAAAAATGTGATAATAATCGTTTAATAATCCGGTGTTAACTGCGCGTGATAAATATCCAATCGGTGAAATTTCACTTTTAACGGTCTACACCATTACCCATCTCTTATTTTCGTTTATTAACCGATATTATCGTACATTAAGTCTTTAGGTAGCTTTAAAAAGTTTTACACGCACGCTCTTCTAAAAATTACCATTCCCCATTAATGCATTCTACCATCATTCCAGCCACCTTGCAAGCTCGCCTCGCGCTGTCATAATTACTCCGAAGGAAAAATACAGGAAAAGAGCTCGTACAGACTGTGTGCACCGCATGGCCATTGACGATTCCCGCGCGTTCTTTGAATTTTTCATCAAAGTTTCATGAGTACTTTTATTCCTTCGTTAAGATGGCTAGCGCAGAGAGGCAATACCATAAATACTCGTAACCAACTGTATAAGGCAGCAAATGTCTATTACTTTTTCGTTTCTAGGAAAAGGTGCGGGTAGTAGTGGCGCCCATAAGGTTAAAAGCTTTTGCCCCAGCAACGTTGCACCTCAACGGTGCACAGCAGCACACACACCGTCTGGGCTACGGAATCATTCGAATTCTTTATTTCTGTAGAGGGAAGGAACGAAGGCAGTTGCGGAGCAGCGATATCGAGACGGATGTATCAAGCTAAAAATGTTCTTTCAAAGTCATCTTCGGTAGAATTAATGATAAAATTATGTTTCGTTTATACATATATATATAAACGTATCTTTTTCTGAGTGTCACTGTTAGGAAGAATCATGAGCTTGTGACTACACGAAGTATAGTTTCCAGCGCGATCCGCATTTTTTACACATCCATCATGCTCTCCTCGGCGGAACGGTGGAATCGTAAAGAAAAAAGAGGAAAGAACCGCGCTATCGAAAATCTCGTCTCGGTTCCTTTTTAAAATCGTTCGCCAATTTCGTTCTGGTCTCCCGCATAACCACGTTCTGATCCTCTCCCCACGCTCTCTTCTCTCTCTCTCTCTCTTTCTCTCCTCTCCCTTTCTATTTCTCCCAATATCCGTCACATTTCCGGTTTTCATCCGTATTCCGCTCTCTTCACTATCTCCCTCTTTATCTATTCCTCTATATCCATCCAGCCATTCACTTTTTACCCTCCTCTCTCGCTCCCTTAACTACATCTATCTTTCTCCCTCTCCATCCAACCAATCTATCTTTCTCTATTTCTCCAGGACTATATATTTCTCTCCCTCGGACGCGCGGCCGCCACACACATACTGTGTGTATACATGTATCTATGTTTATACTCGTGTAGGGAATATGTGCGGAGAGATCGAAATTTCCATTTGCCAGCGTGAGGAGAGTGAAAGAGAGGGTGGGAGAGAGAGGAGAGAGAGTGTGTGTGAGAGAGAGAGATAGAAGGAAAGGGAGTCTGGACTGCCAGCTCTTTACGGCCAGTCGAACTTCTTTGGACGGTACTCTGAGGGCAAAGCGAGAGAGGAGAGTAGTGAAACAGAAAAAGACGAGAGAGAGAGAGAGAGAGAGAGAGAGACTCATGGAGAACGAGTCGAAGGTCGATTTTCGTAGGATTTTACCCCCGGCGAGCAGCTTCCGCTAGACGAGGATAGTGATTGCGCGCTATACTCTCTTCCTCTCTTCCTCTGCCGTCTCTGGCACTGCTGCGTGAAAGGTATGTTTATTGCTGTTTGACTCTTGTTTCATTTTATCCGGTTCGTTGGAAGAGTGCTGGAGAATAGGGGAGGGGCGGCAAGTAGCATGGTTAGGCCGTAAGTGGGCCGGGGGGTGGAGGGAGGCAAATAATTTAGTTCCGGGGTTTTATATACGCGCGATTGCTTGTATACCGGAATGAAGAAGGAATAACGAATCCGAGCACTTCTTTCCATCCTCACATTTTTTCTCCCTCCCCTTCCCTCTCCGTCCGTTTTTATATGTTTGCGCTTTGAACTGGGTGGAACTAATAAAAAGCTCCGTGCATTTTTATTCAATCGATCGATCGATAGATCGAGCCGTCGACATCGGTGAACGATAATACAGTTTCATTTTAGTGGTATTTCTTTTTCTCTTTATTCCTGGGCACCCTGGCGATAAATGGAATTATGACGAGGAAGAATTCGTGTGGGAGCGGAGAATGCGCGATGTTGATTTTGGGCATTTTTTTGCCTTAGGAAAAAAAGGCAAAACTCGCGTCTGTTGTTTCGCACTTTAATAGACACATATTTCAATTGAGTCGCACAAAATTTTTTCCCAATTTGTATCGCGGAATGATCGAAGCTCTGGGCATTTTTCAAACCACATCGTGCAAACATGGTCGAGATTTCAGACAAATTCTATGATAGTTAAAAAAAATTTATATAGAATAAAGTATTCATAATAATTGTGGAACGATATTTCAAAACTTCGATTGCTCTGAGGTATTTTACTGCGTACGTGATTCGGGGTAAAGGGGAGAGAGTCTGGAATAAAAAACGGATTAAGTGGATCCGTGTTAGTAATAGTTATTGTTATGAGTTGAATTACAATAACAAGAATTTTTTAAAGTCGTAAAGAAGACGAGCGTTTTTAATTTTCTGGCAACTCGTTGAAATCGGAAAGTTACACGTTAGTGCACAATGTGTTAATGAATTTTTGTCCCTAGGCTCGCGGGCATTCCGTGTTTAACCTGCCGTGACTAAAACTTTCAAACTTTATCAATTTAATATATTTTGACAAAGTGTCCGTCAATGATTCAATCTATAGAAACGTTCATTCGAGGATGATTGAAATTTTATCGTACCTTTTCAAAGTTTTTCGCAATCAGTAAGTTTTGCAAATTATCAAGACCAACAATATCTTGTGAGTGATATATTACACTACGTACATGTGAAAGTACAAATAAATAAATATTGTTAATTAATAGCTAAACTAATAAAGCTCAACACTACTCTGGCATTACTTTAGCTTCTATGACATGATATTTCTATTTTTTTGAATGCCAGGGTTTAATTTAAAGTAAAATAGTACAACACTGAGAAAGATATACATTTCCATTATGTTTTTAAAGTGGATATAGTTTATACATGATTACATTTATGGAAATGATCCTATGAAAATTGATGCATGGAATAACGTACTTGCGTGATTTTATAAAATCATAAAATTGAAATATGGTAAATAATTTTAGAAAAGTATTATTTTATTCACTCAGCAGAAAAAAATGTCGACTTATATGCGAAGGTTTGGAATGCGATATTTTTAAAACGCGATACATTTTTCGATAGGATTTTGGTGAAAGATTAATATAATTAGCCATTTATTTTAACACAAATTTAGTTGGACGCTGCCTGTAAAAGTTGTCATCCATTTTAATGGATGCAGTGATCGAAATTGTTATCGAACAGGATGCAATTGTTCAATAATTGAACAGAAATGCGTTCAACAAAAGAAGATTTCGCATGGATATAATCTCTTGAATGAGTTTTTAGCACATGAATTTTTCAATTTCGTCGCGAGGATTTACGGCATGAAAAATTCACGGAAAAAAGGTAAACTAAAGCTACAAAACTCACCGATACAGATTTAGTTGAGTAGAAGTTTAGTAGAAACCATCAGAGACTTTTGTAAAATTTACATCCTTATATTGTGTTCCAGTAGGTAGGTACAATTGTGTTACTAAAATTGTACTTCTTCCTGTGAAAAAATAATATTTCTCTCTTTTTTTTTTATTAAATTGTGAATTGTTGAATAAAGAATTTGCATGAGCTGCATGCACGGTTCTCTGACTTACTCTATTACATTCAGGACTGTAATAGACATTTGGTAATTGTTATATAAATATTTGAAAAGTTTTATTTACTTTCTCTTCCATACGTGTTGTAACAGAATGTAAAGGTAGCTAAGTCAATTTTTGTATTTACTTCCCTACCAGTTATTTTCTATATGTAGCCAAAGTTATTCCAAACCAAATTACATAAAATTAGTAAGATATTTTCGTATGTTTGCATTTCATTCTGTTAGATTAAAATATTATTTCCAGGTAACCGGGAATTAAAAAAAACGTTATATCCACGAATTTGCGATGAACCAACCCTCTACATCAATCCTTCTATTTAATTTATAAAGAGTTCCGCCAGATTTCCTATTCAAACATATCCATCCCAGATTCACGCATTCATTGAGAGAGAGCACACACATCAAAACCGCAGGTTAACTTTCATGTATAATTTCTGGCCAATCAAGCGCGGCAATAACGAAGCAATTTTAAAACTCGACATATTACACGCACGGGTATATAGCCCGGACACACAATAGCCCCAACGTACGCGTGGCAATAAACATTTTATTCAAAATCCCCGTCGTTCAGCAGTGGAAATGTATATACATCGCGACTCGCGCGTCTCCAGCGTATACCTGGAGTACCAGTACCAACTCATTTCATCAGCGTCCAATTTGCGCTCAAGACTCGTGCAATTTCGCGTGCGCGCTTCTTAACTACACGGCAACTGGTACGGCGGCCCAGCGCCAGTTCCACTTTTCCTCCCCCAGTATAATGCATATATACAGTGTATATTGCCACTAGATGCGTACAGACTCTGTATCCGAGAGGGAGAGAGAGGGAGAGAGAGGGGTGGATGAGACTCGAATCGAAATTTCCACCTCGGACCTTCGTTCGCCCACTAATAACTAACCGATAATGGTGGTTTGAAGATTCTCTCGAACTAATTTCCCTGTGTGAATATATATATATATATACATATCTACATACATACTTATACGGCTGTAGGTGTGGACTCGAATGAAGAGAAAACCCAAGCAACTATCGTGTTCGGTGATTAAATCCAGCGTATAAGTTCGTCCAATCATAGCAAATCTCAAGTTCGCAACGCGTTTACGGGCCATAGACACAACTCGGAGCTTGCGCGCAAGACTATATGTATATATATGTATATAGAAGTGAGGAGCCAAGGTATATGGAAGAGAAACGAGAAATGCTCGGTTTTGGCAAAGATTGACTGTTGAATATAATTCCCTGCATGCAAACAAGTACCGCCGCGGTTGTATCCCCCGCAACCAAGTTTCAACTGCTTTTAGAGCTCCGCAACGCCTCGATAACGACTGATATTAATTATAATAACGACGTTGCAGATTTAATATTTTCGAGTTAATTGGGAGCTAGAGGCCTTTCTTCGCTATACTATACTGGAGTATCGGCTTGATTTATTGACCGAGATGCGCATAATTGTTAGTTTCTATTCTTTATTGTTTCGCAAGAGAGCTGTTTTATCATGCGGCCAGTGGATGTTTTTCTTTTTCTGTGAATACTCGGGAACGTTTCATTTATTTCTTTTGATCTCGAGAAATACTAAGCGGTTGAAGTGTAATTAGAAAGGAAAGTTTAGCAAACGAATTTTTATACGCCTTTTTGGAGTACCTAATTGACGTGTTTATAATTTAAATAAAGTTTTTTGTGCAACAAAATGTATTTAGCTTACAATTTGTGTGTTTATTTATTAAAATTACGAATTTGTAAATTGTTTTTTTTTTCATTTTCTATACATTGCATTTGTATAGCAAGCACTCTTTTTTGTTTAGTATACGCAAAAAAATATAGTCTTTATGTTGCGTTTGAAGTTTTAATTTTGAAGGCAAGGCATTGCGGCATAATTAAATGTCGAAAAGTAGAAAGGTGAATGTTGTACAACATTTATTTATATAAATTTCAGAAATTCATATTTGAACTGATGAGTCTTGTTATTTTGTGGAAGCGTTTCCTCGATTATGTGAAATTTCTCTTATAAAGCTTAAATGACTTTTAATGTAAACTTTTACAATTTCTCATTAAGGGGATGTGCGACCCTCGGGAAGATTCCTACCTTACCGGTAGTGTCCGTAATTTCGTATTGAACAAAATATATAAAGATGGCTATTAATTTTCGGAAAAAATGCTCTGTTACGACCTCAGAAATGAT
>UELV01080085.1:0-26155 GCA_900490015.1 Megastigmus stigmatizans | reverse complement strand
GTCTTCAGCAAGTAATGCCTCCAGTTCGGAATCTTCGAAAATTTTTTCTCTTCCGCCGCCATGTCGGTCCTCGACATCAAAATCACCGCTTTTAAAGCGTTGAAACCACTCACGACACGTTCTTTCACTAAGAGCAGCGTCACCGTAAGCACTTGAGAGCATTCGATGAGCCTCAGCCGCAGTTTTCTTCAAATGAAAGCAGAAAATCAACACTTCCCGCAAATGACGAGAATTTGGCTCGAAAACTGACATCTTCGATCGAGAATACACTTTTGATGCAAACACAAATTCACTTATGTGCTGCTATCGTTATGTTAACAGATGTCCAAGCTTACTGTATGAAATTTTTGACCTGCCTATTTCAACCGGCACTTACCGCTGCAGCCATCTATCGAAAAACGGCGGAAGCAAAGTTGTACACCTAATACATTCAACAGTATCATGGAATGAAAATTAAACCTTCGTTTTAGAAAATATGTTTAACATTAGATGATTTGTTATGAAAATTTTATACTTTATACATTTAATTAAAATATAAATGTATTATTTTAAAAATATTACATAGTATTAGAATATAATGAACCAGCATTAGGTTTATAATTATTATCGAACTCCTTTTTTGGGACTTAAGTTAACTTAACTTTAAAAAATCTTAAGATGTATCTCAGTATAAAAATAGTCTATAGATTATTAAATGGAATACAAATTATTTCTACTTAATATAATCAGACTTAGACATATAACTTTAGGGCATTTTCACAAATAGATTTTAACTCTGCAAGTTTGTATTCATTTGCTGCTGCCAAAAACGGTTTTAAAAACTTAAGCAACTTCATTACTTTTCCAGTATATATGTATCGCAATAATTGTTCCATCATTTCTGGTTCCATATCATCAATCTTCAATGTTGTACTTTTACTTTTCTTTTCAAACAATTCGGCAAATACTGGGCTCCTGGCTGCCAAAACTGCTCTATGAGCTGGAAATTCCTGTCCCTTCACAATGAGAGTAAAATCAGTGAATTTCTTATTTTTCCATAGTGCTTTAAAATCATTAACTAATTGATTTTTATTCTCTTTAAATTGAATATGAACTCTGAAAGACAGAGTAAGTGTATCCTCTGGTATCATACGGTAATACCAGTAATCATCATCTCTAACACGACTTTTACACAAAAATCCCAAAAATTTGCAACCTTCTTTTTTAGGGAAATTTTTTGATGTTGCAAGCCTGTAAGAATGTCCTCTAAGTTCTAAAATATATGCTCTGAATTCTATTTCAGCTTGAGATTCATCATGAGTTAAGGTCTGAACATATACACCATAAAATACGTCTTTTCCTTGCTTATATCTTTCAACTTTAAAATGCCATTGAAACTCATTTAAAAATCCAGCTGCATATATGCTTGAATTAATGTATCCTTCTGTATTTAGTTGACAATTACTAAAGTTGTCAATACTCCAAGAACAATAGCGAACCTTTAGAGTCATTTCTTGATGAGTAGAAATTTTTGTTTGGTACTTATCATCCTCATCATCACTTTTGTCATAACATCCAAATCGATTGAATTCTATGATAGATCTTTTTGGTGATGCAGATGCACTTGTATCATCCCCATCGTCAAAACTATCGTCATCTGAAGTATCTGCTGCATCCTCAGAATCAAGATTGATTTTTTTGTCAATATATTTTGCTTTTGATTTAGGTGGTGATGAGCATTTTATTATTTCATCACTATCAAAACTGCTGCTATCAGAATCCGACATGTTTATAATCTATAATACCAAAAATGATAAAATATTAGTACTAATGTTAGTAATATAATTGAAAAATTAATACCAGAAATTATGCAATTTATATATTTTTGCATCACATGAGTTTATAACAAATGATATTTTGTACAAGGTTTTCTTTAACTATAAACTATACTTTTTGGTATAAGTATCAACAATGAAAATGTGATTTAAAAAAATAATTTGTAAAATAAATACCTTTATGATCTGATGTTTTAGGTTAAAAACAATAAGGTAATAACAAAGTTTTGTTTAATTCGTCGAAAGTTGATGGAAGAATTTCCTAACGCAACACACGTACTGAAACTGTTGTACAACCAAAGGTGACTGAAGCGGTGGATCCATAATAATACAACGCAATAAAGAAAACAGCTGCCGCACACTGGGGGATAGGTAGCGGCGCTTGTCTTTGTTTGGGACATTTCTACCTATAGGTATATAGATATCGTGCAACAAACAGGACACCGGCGGACCGGCCAAATTCAAAATCTCATGCGTGGCGCTAAGATGCAATCTCTATTATATAAGTAAGTATAGGTAAATTCGCGCTATTCGATGCTTTGTTACAAATTCACAAAAGAAAATTGAAATAGCTATTAATAAAATCAGAACTAAAATTGTTAACCATAATAAATCTACAAAATCATTTATAAATTACCTTTACAGTAACTTGCAGGTTTTATCACATAGGTGTTATTTTTTCTGCTTATTCAAAAATTAAATGCTTTCGCTTTTCATTAAAACTTATTAATAAAATAAATAAACTTGATAATAAAATACTTTTAAAAAGTTATTAGTAAAATAATTTTAAAAAGGTATAATTTATATAACACACTTTTATTATGCATATACATAATATTATAATATAATATTAGTAGCACATCTTTGGTTAATATAATGTAACATATTTTTACATATTTATCAAGAAAAATATAAACTTACTTATGCTATTCAAATAAGTAATATAAACTAAAGGTAACATTACAGAAAAATAAATATTAAACATAATACAAACTATTTGGTACAAAAACAAAAAAAAACGTAGTTTTAATAATTTATGGTCAATTTTGTAATAAAACTTTCACAGCTAAAATAAACTTGAACCATCTTATAAGGCTTGAACTTTTTTGCACATAGATTGTAATTCTTTTAACTTGTATTTATTTGCTGCAATTGAAAGCTTATTGATATACTTAAAGAGCTTTGTAACTTTCCCAGTATAAACAAATTGAAGTATTTGTTTCATTACTTCAGGGTCGATGTCATTAATTTGAAATTCCTTAACTTTATTTTTTGCAAGTAATTTAGCAAAAGTTGGACTTCTTTGGGATAAAATTTTCCTATTTGCTGGGAACTGCTCTCCCTTTACAACCAGTGTAACATTGTTTTCTCTATTTTCTACAATCAGTTTTTCTAATAATCCAAAATGTTCCCATTTTTTGTACTGAACATTAATTTTACAAATCAAATTAAGTTCATCATCTGGAACCATACGCTCCAGAAAGTACCCATCTTCCGAAATTCTGTCCTTTTTCAAAAATCCAAGAAATCGACATCCTGCTTTGCGAGGATGTTTAAACTCTTTTTCTCGTAAAGGCAGTTTATGTTTATACCCTCTGTATGCTTCCAGATAAGTTTGGTAGTATACTGTAGCTTGCCCTGCAATAGCAGTTAGGACACAAACATACACCCCATAGTATATATCATCTGGTTGTACAATCTTGTCCATTATGAAAAAATACTGAAATTGATTGTGAATACCTGCTACATATACATTTGATTTTATAAATCCCTTTTCTTTATGAACATCACTCTCGGAAAAATCAGAAATACACCATTCACATTTAGTCTTAAGAAATGATTCAGAGTCTGAAAAATGATTCCTTATAAATTCCACGTCGAGCTCTGAGTCACTATTTTCGCCGTTGTACTTCAATTCAAATTTTCGTGTAACTTTCGGCGGTGAAGGCCTTCGACGACGGCATGAACATTTACCTGACCCATCGTCCTCGAAATAATCTGAACCGAGATCTGCACCGAAACACTCCCAACAGTCCCCTCGACAGTTGGAATCCGAATCGCTCGAACAGCGGTTTCCCATCTATTGTTTATGAAAAAGAAATTAAGACAGCTTATGAAATTATTAGAACTCTTATAGGTACAAAATTCAAGAGAAAATGTGTAAAATCGAAACTTAAATATGAACATATTATAGCACGTAATTTTTGTTTAATTCATTTTAGAAATGCAAATTGGAATAGGTAATGAAATAACTATAATAAATAAATTATGATGTACGGATTTCAAAATTTTTATAAAATTAATTATAATTACTTTCAAGATTAATAAATCCATCTTACCTTTTACTGAAAAGTAAACGTTTAATAACGTCAATTTTGTTGAGCCAGTCACATGGAAATTAATTCCCTTTGTTTACACTGTGTGAATTCTTTACGTATATTTTAACGATTAATCTCGAATTGGCACACTATTCACACACTATATATTTATTTCTATGAAAGATTGTATTATGCACTTTTAATCAATCTAAAGTTCCTATATAATATCATGCGACGATCGGCGACCGAGCGCTTGAAGAAGCCGCAGAGGAATGATTCTAAATTATTTCTGTCGTTATAGCTTCGCGCTGGCGCCAATCGCGCAACAACCTGTTCACTGCGATATAAGAGTCATATACTATATGCATATATGCTATAGGTATAGGCCCTTTCGACCGTTTTGGACAAGGGTATCAAGAAGCGGTTCGGCTGTTCCACGGCGGACCGTGCGATCCGCTCTGCCTATATACGCTTCGCAGTCTGGATGAACAGTCAGAGTAGTAAAGTTGTTTGCTTGGAATTGCTTCAACTTTGAAGTTATGGTTGCTTGAAGACAGCGAAATATAGATGGAGAAATAGGCATAATATAAAAATAGGTTAAGTATAGCACGAAGATAAAGGTCTATCTTCGTTGGTATAGCCTTACACCAGTTACACCTGTAAAGTTTATCGTGCAATGCTGTACACATTAGTATACATACATGTTTTGTCGTCAAACGGTTATAACTATATAGAAGGATAAAATACACTTTGTATGTTGTTTTCACTTGGTTTTCTTTCGGCACTCATAAGTAGTTCGGACTTTAGCAGAAACACAATTGTTTCATGACTGGTCGGTGTATGGCAAACCCATAAAGTTATAGATAATTTTTGTTTATAAGTGGATAACATATAATATTATAAAGACAATATATTATCTATATTATATGTATATTGTAAATAATATAAATAATATATTATATAGATAATTTTTCTGCAATTTAGTGCTCAAAAATGTATCGCAGCTATTGTAGAAACTTCTTACTAAAAAATTTTTTTGCAATTTGTTTCCATGCGTGCGTGCAAACTTGTGACCCTTTATGTACTGTCGCGAATTCGCCACGAATTTTAAAATTATTTTTGCTTTTTTAAGTTGAAAATTGATAATTCATTTATACAATAATTTAGGGTCACCTCTTATAAAGAAAAACACTGATTTATTTCAGTGTCCTGCTTGCAGTTCTAATCGTGTTTTTTATAAATGGTTATAAATACATATTTACCTATATATAATAAATGAAAAACTCACCTAATTGTAAGACTCCCATAAGAAAAGAGACGCAGCCGGAAACGAAAGTAAGGAGAACCGCGTAATCCGGACCCAATCGCGACTTCTCCAACGTTTCTCGAGTCATAATGGCCGCAATGGCAGTCGGTCCGACTGGGACGTCTTTGCACGAGCCGAAAATCGTATAAACAAAGCACGCCATAAATGATGAGTAGAGTCCATACTGCCAAAGAAAATATTTATTAGCAAAGTGAAAAGAAAATTCCAATCCTATACATAATCGGTATAAAATACAAATCACTGCTAGATTAAGACCGACTACTTTTGACCACGAAAAAGTATAACAGTGGATTTGAATCAAGATATAATAGCCCTGCTGAAATATCGGATTCAAATCGATTCATTTACATAAATTGCGAATAATTAAAAGTGCTTTAACTTCAATCGGTTTTAATTGTTTAAGGGCGATTTGCTTAATTTAATCGATTTCAGTGCGATATTTTTAGCAGAGAGATGTTACGTCTCATTAATACTGGTAAAGTTGAAAGATTAAATGTACTAATGCTTGAGCTTTTAAGTATATCAGACAAATATGATTAACAGAACTATAAAGTTCAAACAGCTATTGAATTTATCAATTTATCAAATCAGTGCTCAATACGTCAAGACTTAAGGAACTAGAGAAAATTAATTAGCCCTTATTTGCAGAATTTCCCCATTCCTATATAATAACATTAATTGAAATAACACGGTGTAAAGATGATGGTAACAAATTTTGTACTGTTCTTTAAGGGGATGTCGGAGCCAAATCAGCACCTCGTAGTTTTGTACGAAACGACAGAAAGTACGTGAAATTTACGTACTTTCTGTCGTTCCTAGTGGTCTCACTAGTGGTATTGACCCGTTATTTTAGCTGGGAGTATCTGCAATTTGTTTATTCTAATCTAAACGAAAAGATAACAAATATCCCAAGTTAGTGAGAGTTTAGATTAAAATAAAAAAAGTACAGGTACTCCTGGCTAAAATAATGAGTCAATAGTATTAGAGAATTTTATTGTGAACATTTTGTGACCACTAGGAACCATAGAAAATATGTAAATTTTACGTATACCGAAAAATACTATCCGATTTGAAAGCTAATTTGGCTCCGACATCACCTTAACCAACGACCTGAAATCCGCGACACGTAAATAACGACCTGGTAGGATGACTGACAGCTATAAAAAATTTAGATATTTTTATTGAAAATGAAAAATTTTATGCGATTTTATAAAATTACATAACGGTTATATTCAAAATATTCCAATGATCATAGAATTACAGTGTTCTTAATATCAAATATCCACCAGGTCGATATAGCTAAGTATTTGCTGTAATTGTTTTCTAAATGTGAGCATGTTTAAAGATGCCTTGATTTTGACTTATGCCTTTTATTTTTAAATATGAAACAAGACGGAATACTATATTGTGCAACATTATACTGATTAATATGTAATGTAATACAAGCATATTTTTAGATTACTTCATGTATTCGAAATGTATGTAAACGCACAACACTTGGATCGGTTCTATTTTGAATAACAATAAAAACGTGCCAAAATCAATATGAGCCGTCGTATAATTCTGTAGGTATACAAGGAGTCTTACTTGAAGTGGCAGCGCGGCTACATTCGCGTAAGCAATCGCCTGCGGTATGACGGTGAGTCCGACGGTGAGTCCGGCGACCATGTCGCTGACTATGTACTCCTTGCGGTATTTCGGCAGCCACTGGAGTATCGGTATCCTCTTGTACAGCAGCTTCTTCCTGCACATTCTTCTGATGCGGCCGTCCAGCCAACTGCCACAGGCAGTGCATGCCGACTGCTTCGCCGGACCGCTGGGAACTTCAAAACCAGTTTACACACTTTAGCATACCTATATGAGCGTTCGGTGTCGTTCTCGTGACTGATGCAGCTCGGAAGCTGTCAGGCAGTGTTGGAACGTGTGATCGATTGTTTTTTTCCCATTGGTATATAGGCGGATACGCGAGGTTAGTGGATTTAATGTAAGTTAAATTATTGATGGGTTGGTGATGGTGAAAAATTATATTTTAATGGGATATTGTTAGATTGATATGGGGTTTTCCAATGGCCTTAGCTCCTTTATATTTTTATGGTAGATATTTGGTCTCACGTAAATATAATATTATAAAAATTTTTTTTCACAATATTGTAAATATAATAATAATGGAAAAAGTTAGTAATTTTAATAATAAGATAAACTGCTTTTTCATTTATTCGAAAGGATAAAAAAATCAAACTATTTTTTATAAATGTAATGTTAAATAATTCAATGGTATTTAAATTTTTTGTATGAATCCAAAACTCATTTGGTAATTAAATCGGTTTATATTTTTCTTACAAATCGATATCAAACAAACTTGTGTCTATATGAAGGAAGTAAGCTTTTCTACTATTAATTGACATTTAATAGATACGAAAAAATGATAAACTGAAAAAACTGGTCATTGATGTCTATTCTTTAAAATGTCAATTGTCCGCATGCAATAAGTACAACGTGATAATTCGCATACAGGTTTTACATTGTTTATACATTAAACAGGGAAAGAAGTTCCGTTGTTTTTTTTTTCTGGAAATGTCTTTAACACTGACCTCGTTCCAATGACCCCCGATGTCCGTAAACTATATAAATTGTAAACGCAGTATAAAGTTTATGCATTGCTAGTTGAGATAGGTAATGTTTTTTTATATGCGATTGCTATTCTGATAGGATTTCCATGCATTGATCAATATAAAAGTTATATATATACAATATAACTAAGCTTGAAAAATTACGGGAAAAACCAAGAAATTTGTTCAATATTGCATGTTATTATTTTTGATAAGAATAGATATTTTAAATTAAACTTGATGTGATGTATAAGATTTTAAATGAAAATCTGATTATAAAAGACCTTTGTTTAATTTAATGCAGTAGTATTTTCTGATAATTTTTGTAGCTTGGAATGACTATATTTATCAAAAACAAATACAACTAGTGATAAAAAGAAAATTACAATCCTAAAAGCTTCATAAGAAGTTTTTAATTTCATGCCTGGTAGAGTTTGATTGATTTGAAATTACGCATACCAACCAGAGCAAAGTATATATATATATATATATATCTTATAAAGTCTTTATATATAAAAATGCATTTTTTTATACGATTTCGACGGCATCTTTCAAAATTTAGAAGATTTTTAAGCATGGTTACTTTGCCCATTAGTGAATCATATTTGGGGTCTAAATAGTTGAGCTTATACAAAGAATGATGCTATGTTTAAATTATAAAATAATAATTGCTTTCATTTTTTTCATTCTATAATAAACGTCACGTTTTATTTTCATTCCGTATCGATGAAACTCCAGTTTAATTCACAGTAGTGCAAGAAATACAAACTAAAATATAAAGCTTATACAAATGAATCAGTTTTTGAAAACCACTGTAAGAAGAAATAAAAATTCTTTCGTTCCCAATTAACAAAACTATCAGGAATTGAAAAGGGAATAAAAATCACTAGTATAACACACACGAAACATTGGACGCTCGACAATCGTTCTATAAATAACTGAACAAAGTTATAAAAATGGCCGAGAGCAATGAAAAAAAAAAAGCGCAACCGATAATGAACGAAGCATAGCCGCGGCGCGCGCTGTTTTTTACGTCTGCCCTCGAACGATCGGAATTTTAAACGCCCGACTAATCATCACAGCCGCTATCTATATATACGTGTATATAATAGGTAAGCATCCGAAACGTTCGAGCGCAATGAGAGAGAAAGATTACAAGTCGAATAGGTGGGGGAAGCGGAGAAAATTACTCGCGAACGTAGAATTGCATGTCTACGAAAATCAGAATATACGGGAACGAATAAAGTCGCGCACGGGTATCTCCCGTTTACTCGCGCATAACAAATTTTCTGCAACATAGCGAAGCGACGAATATCGTCGGGATCATAATATATAGTAACAGCGGATATTGAGTAACAGTTTGGTATCTGCGTTTCAACACTTTCGCCACAAGCAGACATAGGTATATACAATAAAAAAAAAAGAACAAAAAAAGGAAGAGAATTGAGCACATATTATATGAGGGATTAGAGGATTACGGCGCGAGGAATTCCAGTTGCCGCGCGGTGTAATTGTACGGTTGACACGTGTGCGGTAACTGCCATTGCTTGACTTTCGGCGCAGCGAATGTTTTTTTTCTCTCTCTTTCCTTCTGGGGTATACGCAAAAAGTGTATCTGTCTTTTTTTTTTCTTTTTTCCTGTCAAGGGCACGAGTTACGGTTTTGCTGTTACAAGTATAAACGTTCGAGTGACTACTCCGATGACGCGTTATTTATATCGGCGGGCTCATCTTCGTATAATTTATACCAAGAACGACACTTGCTGAAGTGCGAGTGATGCGTGCAGTGTCATTAACCTGCGATTTCTTTCTTTTTTTTTTTTTTTGTTTCAGTGGCATCGCTCGTAACTTTTTCTTACACATCGAGTACGCGAACGTATGCTATATAAATAAATCGTGGCATTCCGCGCTCAGTTTTGGAGATGCCGTATATACTATATAAAGCCTCCAGAGACCGTCATTAAACTCCGAGCAAAAATGTCGCGTTAATTCATTACCTCGCGCTCAAATCCCCGCGCATATTTTTCTCTAGCATATTCATCCGTATATTCCGCTTCTCTATGCTCGCGCGTGCAAGCGCTTCGTGAAATCCGCTTAAAAGGTGATCTCGCGTCGGAGACGTGCGAGAAAAGCAGTGAGATTTTATGCACGTGAATCACACAGGAGAGAGCGAGACAGAGAGAGAGAGAGAGAGAGAGAGAGAGAGAGTATATACGATCTCTGCGGTTTAATGGACTCTGAGCATCGAGTTTCTCGCCGCGCGCGCTCTCCGTGCCGATCGTTAATCTCCTTTTCTATCTCTCCGCGCCGCTCGACGAGCGCTGCATTTTTCTCTTCCATGCGGAGAGAGAGAGAGAGAGAGAGAGCAAAATATGTGTTAATGCACCGTATGCAGAGAGAGGGAGAGACAAACATTTTTCCTCGCGCTCCCGATTGTTTCTTGCGTCGCGGAGACGCAATAATTCCCGGTTAGCTGCTGCTTTAAATTCAAACTAGCGCGACTGGGCAGCGAGGAGAGGCGAAGAAAAAATGCGAGGCGATTCCTTTTTATTATTATCCCTCCCTTGGCCGTGTTAATTTATCGGTGGATGTGTCGCGAAATAAATTTCAAAGCTTGTCGTTGTTTTAGCGTTTCAGGATGTGTTATTATTAAGCGCGGTGCGGTTACGTGAACGTTTTCTCTAAGATGTTAACGCTACAGAGGTGAATTTTTGGTAACCGCGTATCTTGGAATGAAGTGGCAAGAAAAAAGAATTAGAATCCAGTGATTATTTCGTTGATGGCAATAGGCAATTGCATGCGTTATGATTTTATGGCGGAGAATTATTATTAGTCCTGGCAAACGAGGTTGTGTAAAATTTTCAAATCGTTTCTTTTTGAATGCTCATCAGTTGTACAGACTTCTTTGATATTCTGCGTCAATTTATTTATGCACAGTGTGTATAAATATAGTTTTATATGCCATGAAAAACTGATTCATTAGTTGGTGATCAAGTATTTTTTGCGCATCCTAGTACAAACAATTAATTGCAAATATAAAAATTATATTTGAATATTTTAAGCGAGCAAAATATTTTTCAGCTGATTTTTCTTTTTTAACTTTACGGTTATCAGCGAGACATGAAGACAGAAAAGAGCCGTTTATAAATAAATCAATTTTTATAACTTAATTGTAAGCTCAATGATTTTTCAATGGATCAGCATATGCAATCAATGAATCCTGCTAACAACGATTTAACCATCGAAGGCCTTATTGCATCGTTAATATTTCATGATATTTCCTATAAACAAATCGCTATACCGAAACCGCCAGCCTATAAGCAAACAATCGATCAAAACCGACGTTTCGTTTGATTCAAAATCCCCAATCCGGTGCTTTTCGGTACGTAATGCTGGGAATAATGCACGCCTAACTCACCAATGCCATTAGGCTGTACAAAGTCGGGCTTCTGCAATCCAATCTCGACGTTCGTCAATCGTCCGCCAAGCTCATCCGTACCGGTCGACACTCCCTTATCACTGGTGGCCTTGATACGTCCCAAATCGTCTACCGGCGATCTGCTGTAACTCATTAGTGTGACGTCGCGCTGCGACTCCAAGTCGTACTCGTCCTTAACGTCGTACCTCGACATTTTAGCCAAGTATATAACCCTTAAATGCCAACCGAGCGTAGATATAAAGACGCGTAAGTGCTTCTCTCAAATAAGTTGATCGGAAGCGCCCATGAATCACCGGCCCTCTTTAAACAATAGCCTCCTAAAGGCAGTTTTTCCGCTGAAGTCAATATAGCCGTGTGCTAGGTATACAGTGGCGAAAGTTTCGGTAACGAAGAAAGTCAAAGGAGCTAAAGAGGAAGAACAGGGGACTGACTCGTCCTTGTAGCGCGTATGTTTCGTGGATCCTCAGGTAGACTCCATTGTCTCGACACGCTCGAGCGCCTCAAGCGTCCTGCAAAATAAAAGGAACACGTGTTAAACGATTCGATACACACACACACACACACACACACACACACCGAACGGGATCTTATATATATAATGCGTTGAATCTTTGGAGCTCGCGTTTTATGCGCGCTCTTTATATATTATACGAGAGAGAGAGAGAGAGATAGCGACAGGTGCCAAGATAGAGCGACGCGCGCGCGCTGAACAAAAGTTTCGCTGAGGTATAGGATAAATGACTGCAGAAAGTTGCGCGTGATTAATTTGTTTTTTCCCCCGCGCGGTGTGTTGGGCAAAGCTATATATACAGACGAGGTGGCGGTTTGTTATGCTAATATTTAACGAAATTCGCGCGCAGATTGTATATATATATATAATATTTCGGACAGATTGTACCGGCTACAAGTTTGAACGAAACTCCGATCCGATATATAATGTAAAGTACAACCTTGTTTTATACATTCTACTCCCATAATTTGTAAAACTATTTTGTTGTGGTTTTGTAGCTGCTGGAATTTGATATCAGCTTTGTCAGTTACCTATATGAATAAAGTCCTGCTTATCAAGGTCATTTATCAGTTCTAAATAATCAACAACTTTTCGAGATCGTTGTTTTATCATCGTTGTCTTGTCCGTCGATCATTTTCACATATATACATATATATGCATTTGATCTCCATGAAACAGATTGTTTATACAAAAGTCTTCACCGATTAAAGAAAGAAAAGTAATTGTTACTTTCATTGCAATGCCAAAATTACATATATATATATATATACGTAACGATAAAAGGTGCAATCTGGTTTTCCCGAGAGACGTCAGATGGTCGGAGCATCGGGCGAGTAGGGCGAGTCCGCAAACTCTCCGGCAAAAAAGAGGTTATTTAGACATAAATACCGAAGGGAGCCGAGAAGAGCGAGAGCGTGCGGAAGAGAGAAAAAACAACAACGTGCCAGCTTTAAAAGGGGGGAAGCTGCATGTGCAGCACAGAGAGAGCGAGTGAAGCAAAAATCAAGGAGAGAATGCACCAAAAATCGAATCGTTGCACAAGAGAAAGGGAGCGAGAACTGCAGCGGCAGCCATTCTATAGGTTACACGCACACGGCAGATGGGGTAGTATAGCTCTAGACGCGCGCACACGTGTCTCTCGTAAACTGGTCAAGGTTATCGGGTTTTGTCTATAATGCACACGTCTTTATGTGTATAAGGGGAGGGAGGTAAGTGCGTTGCAGGCTTTAGGGAGCCGCATATACTGCGACGCAACTTGAGGCCCTTCTGCTGATGCACACGGAGTTCTCTCTCTCTCTCTCTCTCTTATGCAATAATCGCAACGGGAGCTTCTTTTGTGCGTGTGTATTGGAAAAGACCGAAGTGCGATTCAGTGTTGTGTACGCGTTCGGGCTGTTTCTTATATGGGGAACGAACGACGTGGCCGTTTTTCGAGCGAGTCTTGAAAATATTTTCTTATCGTTGATATATGAACGAGTATAATACTTTTCTTCATCGTGCAGTAACAGACATCCGATATCTATACGCATTCTCATGTGAATTCGATATATATAGGTAAAGTTATTTTTGTGCAATTTATATATTTATAATTTACGAACTTATCTGCTAAGTTTTTAAGACAGTGCAGTGTTCGATCGATCAAAGTATCCGCACGGCGTCTCCTTCGTGATCGATACGCACTTCCCGAGTATTATTCGATCATCAAATTAATTGTAATTTTTTCTTCGTAAAAGCAAATTAGAAAATTATCTATCTAAGGAAATTATTAAAATTACAGTTATATTGTTCTATTATATCTCTTTAACAATGCTCATAGTTAGATTCAAAGTATATGTTTATTTATATTGTTGTTAATAGGACTTTATCTTGGATTTAGCTTGTGTACATTATACATAATTATATGTACAGCGTAAAATACATTCTGTTGAAAAAATCTTGGTTACTTCAAAACTACGCTAATGTTTTTGTTGATTTATCAATATCGTTAATAGGTCATTTTTCACATTAATTTATCTCACACGTGCGTTATATGCACAATATAAAAATGTGCATCGAGGTATTTCTGCGATAATTCTGATTTATCGCTCTTTAATGATGCTACTTAAGTAATTTAAAAAATGTACTTTTTTACTCATTCATATAACTTGATCAAACGTCCGATTTCACATGTAAATCAAATTCACAGAAAAAAGCGAAAAATCGCAGCTTAATATTTTGTTTCTCTTTTACCTATCGTACGTTTATAGTATACCAGCTACTCACTGAAATTCAACAAACAAATAATAACTCGATAAGCTACACAGCATGATTGACCGAATGCTATTAGACGACTAGTTGTCGGCTATTGTTTAATGAGAAATAAGATATGTATAGGACGAATCATCGATCGATCATCGACTTAATCGAGCCAAATCATTTGCATGCGCGGGCGCACATGGCAATTCGATCCGATACGAAACGTAATGGAGAAGATAAGACGCGGTGCGTGGAGTTCCGATCTCATTGCACTGCACGTGCTTGCCACGCGCCACCATTGGACAAATTCTTTCTCTGCAGCTTTATTACAATTTCAGCGTCATAATCGATCGCATTTTTTTAATACCTGTGCGCGGCCCGAGGTTTCTGGTTTTGTTTACATGTACACGCGCCGACAGCCTGTGGCATACGCGATATTCCAGTTATGCTTTACTCATTTTGTTTTGCTGACATCCGTTCGCTTGCATTGTGAGGTTGAAATTTCTGTTTCACGGGAAAGTTTTTATAGAGATTCTGTAAGTGTTTTTAAAAAAACATACGTCAAATAGAAAATATTGAATGAATTAAAATATTTGAGAAACTTCATAAACTTCTTAAATTGCTGAAATATATTCATTGCATGAGTGACAGGATTACTTTATGGCTTTGGGAATATTGCATTCCACTATAGCAATGGTAAACAAGTGAAAGGATGCCATCGAATGACCCGAAATTTTCTATATCTATTGCGCCTCGATTGTGTCAATGTCCGGGGATAACTCGGGGATTCCCCGGTTTACTGTTATATGCAGCCATCACGGTATGTACAATCTGCCGATAACGACAACAGCTATCTTTCATTAGTATGTGCGCCTATACATTGTTAAAATATGCATAGCATTTTAATAACAATCATTAAGTTTCAATTGAATATATTAATTATAGTAAAATATTTTTTTTTTAATTTTTATGGTATTTCAACTTTTATGTATCAATTAATGTTAAATTAATCCACATTGTATAAAACCGTTATCAAGTGAAATTGGTTTTCTCAACGATAAGAACATTAAACTGTTATAGTTTGCTTATATTTTAATGTTGGTATATTTGAACCTTATATTTAGTACTAAAAGTAGCGCGTCATTTATTTATTATTTACTTTGAACATGCCCTGAGCAGAAAATTATCTAGTTATTTCGGTAGGACCACTACGAGCTAGAGAAATTTTTGTCAGGATAGAGACCTTATGTAACAGTTTATACGAACATGTCATTGTAACTAATATTAGCCTTTGACTTTTTTTTTTTAATTTTGGCGAATTTGGCGAAGAAGTGGTGAGAAGACATATTATTTTAAATTTTCTTATTGGTTCGTAAATCAATCGATAAGTTTAATTCTAAATATAATTCTATTTTACAATAAATCAATAAGTACAAGAGTTCATAATTTGAGTATATAGTTATATTGTTGATAATATTCAAGACAAAAATTGTTTTTTCCATTAAACACACAATTACCGTAGTCACAATCCAACAATTATCAGTAACCCGTCAACATTCTTTCAATCTCAATGAATAGATATTACAATGGATTCAATGAGTGCAACACGTAATCTACTTCTCTCTACACATTCTGCACATAACTGTACCAATAACTGTATATCTCGGCCCCACTTCAATTGGTAATAATCGAACATAAACAATATACTCGCTAATTTAATTTATAATAGCTTCGTCCCTACAATGTGCATCAGTCCACACACACGAAATCAAACTGAAAAAAGTTTTTCTCCCAGGATGCACAGCTCATATAAAAAGCATCTCTGCACAGAGGAGAGATAAAGCTCGGGGAAGCGTCACAAGCTCTGGAAAGAGAGAGAGAGAATTTAACCGATGCAGCATGCAGACCTGATTCGAGTTTACGCACGTGGAACTAGTCCTTTGAATAAAAGTTCGAGGCAGCTCTACCGGTAAATCCAGCGAAGGCCGCGAACTCGGTGGAATTTTTTTGTCCCGCAAAAAAATGCCTTCGACTTTGTATTGTCGTGGAGCGAGCGCGACGAGCGTGTGTACAGATAATGTATATATACATACGAAGGAGAGGCAGTGTTTGCTCTACTTAGGCGCACGATCGAAGCGGCGGAATTTCCTGACTTTTTCGAATTTCGTTGGGTTGATGTAGCGAAGAAAATTGATTTTTGATAATAATGGGTAATGAGGGATCGGATTATAGGTATATAAGATTGTTCGCGGCGAGGAATGGTAATTATGCGAGATGAGGTGTGATTGAGCGTCGTAAGATTGTTAGAGAATAATAAGTGTTTAATGAACTTAATTAAATTAATAATTTTGATTAGGAAGGGAAAATTTGTAGTTGGAAAAGTGACTTTCAATGTGATGATTTACGAGAAGTACAACATTTGTTAGTGTACGAGAAATTAAAATTGACGACGTAACAGATCTTAAAAACTTGCATATTACAATAATTTATAGTTTAATTTCTCAGAAAATCATGAAACATTTAATAGCACATATATAAGTTATCTTCTTCAAAAAGTGACAGCATAGTGTAATTAATGCTTATAAATGTATACGTTTTATGTATTTTCTTGGATTGCTGAGAAACAAATAGCACATTATGCAAATTAAGCTCTACTTCAAGTATAAAATATACTCAGTTTGATACATGACACTACCATTAATTTTTTAAACACGGAATAAATTTGAAGAAGTTTAATACGACATGTTGATCACGTTTGTGAACCTAATAAAATATTACTTTTAGACGATGAAGGGGGTCGTAGTTTTCAATAAACTTCTGAAACGCCAGCCATCTAATTTAAATATGTATCTTATTCGTTTAAATGGATCGATTCTCCACGATTATATTTGAAGATAACTATTTATAAAACAAAATTATAAAGATGCACATGTATTACGAACATATATAATTACACGAAAAAATATTGTCAATTCCTTGCTGTCACCTTGTGTTTTTAACCGCTCTTATCTTTAAAAGACTTTTCGAATTCCCTCGCTAACAAAATAATATTTCCTGTCTATCTAATAACTTTACACGTTCATTTATCTGGACACGTTTACATAAAAGACCTGCCATAAATTCATTATTTTTTGTTGAAAATTCAAATGACAAATAAATATTACCTTGTAGAGATAAAAACTGCAATGTTATTTAATTAGGCATTTTCAAAATGATCTTTTATATAATCCGGTGATTAAAAATGCGAATTTGATTTTAATCTGCGGTTAATAAAAGAAATATCGACATCCATATTCTAGAAAAATTCAAAATATTGAATCAAATATATCATATCAAATTAACTTTTATCACTTGTATTAACCGCTTGAGGCATTTTTACACGTGCAATTAAGTGTTTTAATAGCCTAAGTGTTCATTTCCTTCAAGTTCTACCAGTTAAAAAGAGTTAAAACGAAGATTTTTAATTTGAAAAAATGTTCACATTGCACACTTTGCATACAGTATACAGTTTTCTATAAAATTACACTTTAATTTGACGCCCACGTATAGAGGATAGTATAACCGTTAATCTTGATATCACGTTAAAGTTAGCCTGCATATAAAAATCTATAATTTGGTCAAGTTTACACTTCGCTGCGTTTTGAAATAATTATATTAAATAATAATTATATGTATAAAATCTGCATAGAATATATTAATCGTTGCAGATCATAACTATTAATTGTAGGATGGTACGGTTCATTGTCTACCACAGGTCTACATCATCAAGATATGTACGATGAACAAGCACTAATTATACATCAATAGAGCTTGTTCGAATAGCATTAATTGTACATTTGCATAATGTTATACAGACTATATTTAAACAGATCGAGAACGTTAATAAGCCTTTAAACATACAATCCCTTAAATATTGTAGTTTGTGCTACAATCGTTCCTGACTCTTGTAATAGGTAAATACATTTTTTCTAATTTAAAACGGTAATGTTGCGAACAGGATTTTCAACTATTAATGAACGTAGTGTAACTTTTCGCCTATATTTAGATTCAAATTCAAAACAGTCGAGCAGTAAAACGCGTTAAAAGCTTTCTGCATCAATTTAACAGCCGCAATATTTATTTTCGTTCGCTCACAATCATTCATTACCAATTGAAATAAGTCGCTTTACGTACCACTTTAATAATCCTCGCTTCATTCATCAAATCCTTCGCCACCTGTCCCCGTAATATATGATAAACACCGAGGTGCCACGACGATAAATCTCTGATATCTCACATAATAATCCACGCTTGTATTATCCTTGCCGCTAAATCATTAAATGTATTTGTCCGACCTCAGTGGCAAATAGCAAATATAACGTTCAAGTATACCTACCGTGTCCTCATATAAGTTCGCGGCGCAATTAAAAAGTTTCACCACACACGGCAGAATCTCTCGTACTACTGCACCGTTTGATTTTCCATCCACGCATCGACGATCCTCGCGAGCGCATATACGCAGTGCACTCTTTCCTATTATAACAACAACCCCTGCCACTTGTTCGCGTCCTATCGTGAAAGTGCAGACTGCACGTGCAGCGTATACACACACACGTGCTTTCACCGATTTCGATTGTATATGGCGGCCTTTGGTGTATCGGCGATCATCTTTCGTTTACCGTTGCACGCCGCTAGATTTGAAACGCCTAGACGGCCCCCGATCGTCGCTAAAATATTTATATGTAAGGTCGCTGCCGTGTTTCAATGCAGGCTCTTTCTTACTGGCTGGCGTTGATGCGTTTGAGGAGAATCCTTAATCGAGCTGCTGGTCGATATCCAGCCTTGGCTCTGCGGTCGCACTTCCTCGCCGTTCGCGCGCGGACAAACAGGATTCTATAAAGGAGGATCTTATTTGTCTGGCCTATGAAATATCGCTTTTAACTGTTATATTATATTAATTTATTGCATGGATATATACGTATACCGTTGTTGAGTAAACGCGTTGAAGGTGGCTTTTATGTGCTTTATCATTTTTTAAATCGATACGACCGCGGTTTAGAGGATGGATGAATGCGATGTTTAAGACCGTGGATGCAGAATTTCCAGGGATAAACAGGATTTTGATTGATATCGGCCGATAATAAAATTATAATTGCTTAAATAACTTTTACAGCTGCTATTCGGTACATGCAAATATCGATGAAGTTATCGCGCAGCTGATGAAACACACACACACACACACACACACACACACACACACACACACACGGAATCATTCAATTTTCGTTATCCCCTGATTAATTCTGCACGAGCATGCTTCCAAATCTGCACGTGCTGGAGTAGCCGTAAATATTAAAAAAAATTTATGCAAACGTGTGAATTAATAGCCTTTGTAAGGACGTAAAGTATATTTCATATTCCGTGTGATCTTTTTGAAATTTAAGAACTGTTTGCATTGTATGTTTAAAACAGAATGTAAGAAGATCTTTACATATTGCAATCTATTATCAATCCCCGTTTCTGCACCTGAAACTATTAAATTGCCACAACGAAGAAAAGAATAGTATCGATAAAGAGGATAGTTATAAATACTTTTTTTTTAACTCGAATGGATATTTGTGTGTTATAGTATTTATCGTTCAAATTTAACTACTATACCATAAAAGTGAAAAACGAACACATGGAAATAGAACGCAGTAATAAGGACAAGGTACAGCAGCAATACGATCTCGTAACTTGCTGTGAAATCCAATTAATCTAATCTTGCAACGCTGCAGTCAATTTCGATTCGAATATATGCATAAAGTCAAGTATATCAAAGGTATATAGGCAAATAAAAACTGAAAAAAGCTTCGATTAAAAAACAATCGTTGTTTTTCCATTACAAGCTAACACACGATAAAAAAAAAGTGTAACATTGAATTAGCGACGCTATACACATTTTCGGAAAAGTGCTTAATAATATAGACAGCATTTGCGTGCTTATCTAGAACTTGTGGCGCGTCAAAAGAATTTCCTCGTTAAACTGCGCTTTCCGGTTGACTGTTTCTTTTTTTTTTTCTCAAAAAAGCTAAACAATCGCGACGAATGCGATTTTTTTTAGTCCCGGATAAATCAGCAACAATGCAAAATCCAACATTCAGACGACTGACACAGATTAGCCGGCGACCGAGACGTCCTTGGATACTCTTGTATATATGTCAAGACTTTGTACCTACGGGAAGAAGTATTTTTCTGTCCATCTGTCGATATCAATAAGTGCTTTTTATCCCAGTAATATACGTATTTATACTAATAACTGCGAAAATCGGAAAAATCTTTCTCTCATCAAAATTTCATGTGTAATGAGTCTGAAGTTTGCATCGTTGGAATGCAGCCAACGTATTTTTTAATTCGTGATATTTGTTTAAAATTTATTTAAACAATTTCCATTCGTAAGTGTATTAGGAAATGTTAAGAGAAATAAAAGTAAATTCAAATTAATTGAAAGATAAGCATTAAATTGTCTTTTCGTTGAACATCAACGATGCAAACTTCAAAATTATTACGTATATTATAGACAATTTTGATAATTACTATAAATATTTCAGGTACTAAGAATATTTATTTTTTAAACAGTTGCGTTGCACCTTTTGCAGGTGACGAAAAATTGAAACAAGTCGTTCTGATAAATGAAAACCTGCTATTTTGTAAGTGTGAAAAAAAAAGAAGTTAGCCGAATTTCAAGTCCACTCATCAGGTTTGTAACGTCCTTGACCCAAACAACAAAAACATTCACATTTAATTTGCACAATTATTCGTCTACCTGCAAGAGTGAAATTCAATTTCTGCAATTTCGATTGACCTACTCAATACACTCCCAGTATGTAAATCATTAATTAGGGCAGTTCCCTTTATATAAATTAAATTAAATGTATAAATTTATATGCGGGCAGTATTAAAGGACAGTGTTTAAAATTAAGTACCCACTTATGGAAAAGTATTACGTTGTATTTTAATTTTTACACAAATATTTTACCCTTCGGTATATAGCAATAATTTTTTCATAACATTTTAACTGATTGATTGATCTTCGAACCTAGAATAACATTTAAAAAATGTATTTTATTTTGCATTTTTGATCAAAACGTATAGTAAATTTGCATTGATAATAATTTAAAAAGGAATTTTCCACATGGCTAAATATTTATCTGACACAATATGTATGATTTCTTTGGGTGTCATCACTTCAATTGCCTTCTCAGCTCCTCGACATTCTTCGCGCTAGTTTCGTGAATCCGCATTGAAAATCCGAGGGAAAACGATCAGTTATTCTACTCTCTTAAGCCTAACCGCGAGACCTTAACATTGCCTCTATAATAGTCGCGAGATTATCGGCAACGCACCGAGACGCGATGATAATGAGGGGGTCTCGGGATCTCCTCACTAGCCGCATATACTCGCCTTCCGCCCCTCATCCAGCAATGAGTCGGCGTTTCACTGCGGGGCCACGAGTTATACGTATAAATCCGAACCTTCGCCGGAGCTCACCGGATTCTCCGTACGCCCACTACGAGGCAGTTTGTTCGCTTCGTCTCTTCTCTCTCTCTCTCTCTCTATTTCTCTTGCTTGGATTACAAGATAGCCAGGCTGTGCGGGTCAGAAGCTTGCAAGTTTTCTGATTGGGCCTTTAGGGACCACACGGCTTTATTTAGCTAAGAATTTGACGTAATTTCGTCTCGCGCCTCTTTATTCAATTTTCTCTCTAGGTTCCGTTCGAGCGACTTTTTACACGCGGGCCGAGATAATTGCAGTTTAGATGATTAATCTCGACGGGCTTTTTATATATCGAACGCGAAATATTGTGATGATAAAACGGAAGATCGTCTCAGGATGCTGAAACGCTTTCGACGCTTTAATGGAAAGATATTTCTCAAACAATGGATGTAAACAGTACAGCGAAAAAGAATTTTGATTGCATAAACGTCATTATGAAAGAATTTTGCTTATGATTAGGATATGATTCTTAGTGGCTATTACTCGAGGCATTTTTACCTGGGACGTGGGATCGCGGACGTTTCGAAGTAACAGACTGTGGCATTAAGCTTGTAAATTGTTATATGAACAGAACAAATCGCGATAATGAGAATTATTATGAATTACCGCGGCTTTGACTTTAAATTCGCTCATTTTCTTTTTTTTTTTTTTTTTTTTTCATTCGTATATTACGCGAGATACACTTTTGTAAAATTAATTCATGCCGATAAAGCACATTCTTCACATGGTGAGTTTTACTCTTCGTATATGCATTTTAGATAAATTATGTCACTATAATTATTTTTTTCTTCTGTTTAAATAAATTTTTTTTTAATTACTTCTTCAACGAAGGCAAAATTGCATTTAAAATTTTATTAGATCGTACAATAAATTACATAAAATGAATTAGTTGAGCAGCCATTGTTTCGTTAAATTAGAAAATTTTTTCTTCAGTTTCATCGTAAACGTTTTGTTGCAACATATAAAACTAAGAAGACTTCAACGTTAAATTTCGAAGTACGCTAAAGACTGAAGGTATATTCAGCCGTGGGGTTATTCATTTTAAATTATGATACTCATTCGAATTTGACAAGATTTGCTAGAACGTATTCTTCATTCCAAATTTGTAAACATTTGAGGAAAATAGATTAATAAAATTTAAAGACTTAAATGCATGAATGAAACTCGAGTATAATTTTTAACCTTCTTATTGTAATGTCAGTAGGAGCGTTTCAAGACTCACTTGAGTACTAGTTTAGAGTCGAGCCAATACTAGTTTGGTAATCGTGGTCTATAACGTTATTATGACAGTCACATCCCATTAATTAAAAAACGTAAGCACGCACAATATGATGATCGATTCATAGATGTGACTATTAAACAAGTCAAAAATATTTGGCTATTTCAAAATCAATTATTGTATTATGCAATGTAACTTGAGTGGAATTTATAAAATAAAAAGTCTATTGCTATAATGGTACGTTTTTTGAATATTTGATTGACGTAATTATTCTATGACCAAATGTTTTCTTTCTATTGGTTAAAACAAAAACGTCGCAATATCGTGGTGTGAGGTTTTTAAATTCAATAATTTGTCAGTTAAAGTAATCTAGTATTATTTTTATTTGGTTAGGAAAAAATATCAAAAGAACTGCTTCAAACTGTAAATTAGATCAAATGTGTACATCATAATAATTTAATTAACGCAAATAACCTTAATTTTTTATGCTACGCGGTTGTTTCCTTGTCAATTACTTTGTATTTAAGCTTTTGTGAAAAAAAAATTTATTGTTATCATTATAAATAAAGCTTACGTTTTTTTTTGTACATGCGTATATGTATTATTAACAAAATTATGGTCACATTCTTAACGTATCTATAAAAATAAATTATAGTTTTTCCAGTTAGATAAATAAAGAAAATTGAACAGATATGTAATCTTTAGTACCATGACTTTTTTTCAACTGGTAAAATATGATGTAACTAATTGTTAACTGTGTCAAAACGATGATAATTTTATTTCTGTACATACAGTTTAATAATATTCATCAATATGTTGCGGATTTACGACGTCTCCTTCGAATAAAAGACTCGTTAGAGCTCTAATGTTTTTCTGATAATACATTATATACGTAACAAAATGTGACTTGTAAGGCTTACATTTTTTTCAACTTAATTCAGACCATTACTTCCTTTTTAGACCAAGATTGTCGAGGTCAATAGCTTTATTCGAAAAAAAAAATCAGTTAAAACAAAAGTCTTAAGTAACAATTCAAAATATACTATAATTATATGATTGTAGCAGAATTCGATCGAACGATTGCTTTGTATACACCTGCGAGCTCTGTGCCAAAAATTCAGGATCGCTGTCAAATGTTTTCGAAGCCAATATAAACTTGAACTTCAATAAACTCACGCATCATTAAAGCAACACGTGATGTGTGTACATCGTTTATATACACCCATCAAGTGGCGCAATCGTCCGCTATCCCATTCAGCTTCAATCAAAAATGTATTTCCCCTCTTTTTTTTTCTCTCCTGCGAAAGTTAAATAACCATTCACGGGTTTGCATGCGCTAAAACTGTTCGGCATTGTTAAAATTCATGTAATATTACAATTCCGAGAACTAGGGGAAACAAAAGAACGCGCGCGACTAGTGGCAAAAGTAATGGGCAACAGGACATCATTAACGATTTTTATTTAGATCGCGGAGTACGAAAATTTAAATTGTTCTTTTATGTAAACAATTTTTTTTATCATCATCGATGATATTGTTTCATCTTTATATATGCGCGATAGGTATACAGACGGGTTTGCGCAACTGTTATTGTACATGAAATATTGCATAAAAAAAGGCATATTTTCCGTTATTTCTATAGATAGTATGCAAGAACCCATTAATACTTTTAGCGTAAAAATAAAGAACACAGTTTTGCAGACTATGCCCGAGAGATAAAATATTACTTTTACCAACGCGGATCTCAATCTCGAATCCGTAACAGAAGGCAAATAAAAACGTATCCGATATTACAATACTGATGGCACTCGGACACGCAAACTCTGTTATAACTCGCTCGGTTCGCAGTTTATCTACTGCATTTATCCCCACGGAAACATCAGAATTCCCAAAGTACAGGAGCTGGCAATCGGATAAGAATAATTGCCATTACAGAGCGCGTCGCGCGTATTCGTCGTTAGCGTTTATACGTTAGGCTCGCAGGACACGGCGATTTCAATGCCGAATCTTTTATTTCAACGTCTCGCTCAGCCGTGCCACACAAAATTGCCGATCGCTATATACATACACGATTAGCCGCCTGGCACATATACGCAATCACGAAATCCAAAGAATTTTGCGCTTTCGTAATAGTCGCTATGTCCGCGTGTGCGATTGTGTGCGTATGTGTGCGATGTATTATACGTACCATTAGCTGCAGGCGGCAGAAGAGTTTCGCGGCTCAGGCGCGCTGACGTCACTTCCGTCGTCGATTCTGCAGCGCGTAAACTCGGCACGCCAATTCCATCGCCGTCCGACTCTATATCAATAATCTATCACTATACGGAATGTAGATATATCACACTGTCAAAAACCAACACCGACTGCGGTTATCCAATCCGGACTAAAATGAAACAGGAAAGAAACGAAAAAAAAAATCAGTAGTCCTCCGTTATAATTCCTCCACCCAAAGTGCACGACGTAATCGTCGTGTGGCAAAAAGGGCTCGTTATCCCGGGTGATCGGTAATCCTTTGTTGCCGCGTGAGAGACACACACACACTGTTGTCTGCGTTGTTTTTCGCTCAAATCGGAGGAGCGGAATAGTAGCGACTAAACAACAAAAAAAAAAGAGCGAACAGGACAGAGGTAGGCGCGCGAGTGTCGATCGATCGGCTGGTAAAGCGCTCGGCCTACTGTCCGCGCTCCGGTGCGCTCGCTCGATTTTATGTTCCCGTTCGATTCTCACTTCTCTCTGTCTTGGGTCCCGATTCTCTCTCTCTCTTTCCCTCTCTCTCTCTCTTGGACTTTTGACGCGAGCTGCTTCGTCGTATTATGTGCTGCAAGGCGCGCGACGAGAGTCGAGGAGCCAACTGAGCCGATGCGGCTCGCTCCGTTCTTTCTTGTTTGGTTCTGGTCTCTCTCTCTCTCTCTCTCTCTCTCTCTTTCCGATATGTGACGTGCTGGAGAGAGAGAGAGAGAGAGAGAGAGAGAGAGAGAGAGAGAGAAAGAGAGGAGGACGACATTGCAGGTAAGGAGGCCCGAACTTCCACTGACAGATGTGGTGAATTCGCCAGTGGCGTATACGCATCCACCGTTACCAGTACGGACTCCCCCCTCATCGTGTTTTTTGGACCCCCTCCCTCCTTGACAGCTACGACGTTTCTTATATATATATATATATATATATATA
>UELV01080083.1:14738-30004 GCA_900490015.1 Megastigmus stigmatizans | reverse complement strand
GATAAATATGTATATTACCATATTTAATTTGATATATTAAATTTAAAAATTTGGCGTTTAATGCATAAAATATTGAGGTTATGCTTAAAAAAGCTACTCTCGACTCTTGTTTACTTTTGACGTTTAGTCTTGACTGGTCATTACCGAGCATTTGACGATTTGAAACTCTAAATGTTGGCTAGTCGAAACTGGCTAACGGCTGGATATGAAACCAGCCGAACTAGTCAATGTTCTACCAGGGTTAAAGCAATATATTGTCCCATATTTATAAGCAAAAATTCAAATTCCATTTTTTTTTCAATATCATTTTACTATATTGATAATATACAAACTTTAATAAACGCTGGCATGGTGAAATTAGTAAGTTCGGCGTTGAGCAGAAATTCGTAGATCCCTTTCTCGAAGATTGGCGCATTATCGTTGACATCCAAAATATTGACGATCAAAGTGGCGATGCCGCGCAGTCCACGTCCATCTTCATCTCTCGCCTCGACGGTCAATTCGAGCCTGGACGTTTGTTCGCGGTCGAGAACTGATCCCATCGACACCGTAATCAATCCATTGTCGGGATTCATTTCGAAGGCTTCGCTCCCGGCCCCGGTAATCCTGACGTACTGAATTCTACCGAAGACACCTGCATCGTTATCCGTAGCATGTACCTGTATCATTAAATTTTGTTTTCATTATTACTAAATTTTCCTTATTGATAGAAATTTCATATTTGAATAATTGAAAATATTCGCATGAAAAAATGAGAGGAAATTTTAAATTAGCAAAAGTTAATAAATACCTGTACAACTCTTGTACCAGCACTGGGATTTTCCGACAAAGTCACCTCGTAAACTGGTATATCAAAAATTGGAGGGTTGTCATTAATATCTCGCAAAAAAATCGTCACTGGTACCGATGCTGACAGATTAGTTGCAGGTCCTACCTCTTGCGCAACAATCTGCAAGTGTATCAAAAAGCAAATTTAGATAAATACTTTTGTTTTTTTGTTCATAGTTTTGAACAGACTAATTCAGAGATTTACCTTGAACCGAAGGCTCTTAAATTTTTCATAATCGATAAGCGAATTATCTCGGACAGTAATAACAAAATTCGCCGTCCTCTCGGCGACTGCAGGACTAACTTCGAAAGTTCCATTGTTGTTTTCTAACTTTAAAGCGAAGACACCTGCCTTACCAATATCTTCATCTTTAACACGAGTTGAATAAGCGTCAGTAAATATGACGATTGTTCCTGGTTCAGCATTTTCATCCATCCAAGCTACATAACTGTAAGCATATGCACAGAATTTAAACATGAATAATTATTGAATTGAGCAAGCCGATGCTTCATTAATATAATATTCTCTAAAATTTTGCAGTGTTTACTGTTTTTAAGTTTATATTAAAGCACGCTAGACACGGGAAACGCAAATGATTATGTAAAAGCGGGAATCGCTCAAATCTTTATAGAGATATTATAATATTTAAGTAATGTTTCTGCGTATTTTTAAATGGCAAATGAACTGAAATGATTGATCTTTGGTTTAAAATTAGGTACCGACTTATCATTTTCGAAATATGGCGGGCTGTTTCCTGGTTCGCCTAGAAGAAGTCCGAGTTCCACTATCGTCGCCTGAGCCGGTGGCTCGTCTCTCGAGGTTCGGATCTCTTCAGCGACGATCTTCAGGATGATTGGAGCACCAACGTGAGTAATTTTTGTCAGTTCTTCTAGCGGTCTAGCCAATATTATTTCACCTGATAAAAATAAGTTTATGTTTTTTTTAAGTTTATAATATCAATCAGTTACTTAAAGTTAATAAAATGTTTAAATTTAATTTTTCATCTCCTATTATGCAGTTTAACTCGTCTTAGTACGATCCATGACAAGTAATTGTCAATCGTTACTTTACAAGCTCAACTAAAATACTTCATAATACTATGATTAGAAATTTTAATGACAATTAACATATCTCGCGGTTATATGCGCGGAACCCTAAAACTCCCGAGCACTTTGAACGCTATTAATCTGGCGCGGCTTTGTAGCGTCATTACGATAATGCTTCCATTTCCTTTATTTTCCATTTCTCGCGGGCCTCGCTATATTATACGTTTCCTAGCGCCACTACTACGTAATATCGTCTTTCATATTTCGAATGAATAAAACATGGAGAGAATTTAAGTCTTAGACGAGAGAGAGAGAGAGAGAGAGAGAGAGAGAGAGAGAGAGAGAGCCGCAAGTATGTGGACTAGTAACGCGCCTTTCTTATTCCTTCAAAGTCCATCTGCAAGTTTTGCAACTGCACGCATCGGTGGATATGGGGTTGGGTGTAGGCGTAACGTTTGGTATATAGGAATGGCGTGCAGACGCGTATACGAGTATTATGGTTTCATTGCTCTGCAAGAAGAGCTACGCGATATAAATTTTAGATAGGGCTGAGTTTCTTTTGTCTGCGGAACGAGAGAGAGTCTAGGTAATAGTACAGCGATATACTGGCAGTTAAAAATAGTGTACCATCATTTCCATGTTATAGTCGTGCTTGCATTTTATCCAAATTGCTTTTTAAATTTTATATGCATTATATAAACCGGAATAGTGAATGTAAACGGTACGAGAATAAGTTCTAGTTTATTGAGTTGAGGAAAAAATTACCTGAAAAAGGCTTTTTTTGTTGAGTAATATTCTGTATATCTGCAATATACAGTTTATAAAATAATGTTTTATATAGGACGCAACGGCAAATTGTGTATTTTCATTCTTTTTGCACTTCGCTGTCTCATAATTAGTAGTCTGCTGTAAATTAAATCAGCTTCCGTTTATTAAGCTTACTGTACAGACTCTGTTTACTGTATCCGTTAACATCAATTCACACATTCATCCACACGATGTTTAACTATTACATTTCATTTTTATACTTTATACACTTAACATAAACATAAAAAAAATCTTGTACAAGAAAATTGCTGCATTCAAAATTTGATTAAATTCATAAATAATTGATGAAATGAAACACTTATATGTACATTCATCGAACAATGTCCCAAGAATCATCAGAACCCTAATTACCTACAATCTTTAACATTTTGGGCTCTGACGCGTACAAGCATTCTCCATAACCCTTACAAACTTTCCTAGATATGCAAACGAACCAAAAAAATGAAAAAAAGAAATGAAACAACTCAAGCAGAAGTGAAAAAGTAAAAGAATTAGTAGACACGCGGCGCACACGTGTGTAAATCAGTCGCTTGTATACATACACACTGCGATCGTTATCTCAGACTGGCGTTTTACGTGTACGAGTATGTACACACACACGTGCGCGCGCATAGACACAAGTGTAGGGTACACGAAGGGTGCGAGTGTAACGCATATACACGCGCGAAGAAACGTACGAGAATATCGCATGTCCTTATATAGCGTTGGGTCCGATTTTTCCGCGGGATTCTCGCGAGTTGAGTACCTTCCCTCCTGAGGATGCCAAGATAGCCATCGGTGCCGTTCTTGCCAACCCCGATCGATATTTATATACGCGCCTAACGAGCGTAGCCCGGAATTTGAGGGGATTTAGAATTGGTGTCGAGAAAAAAGAATGAGGTCTTGAAAAAGTTGACGGTACGTGGATTTGTCGTCGGCTAGATTTGCCGACGCGTTAGGGGTGCAAAAAACTATCTGATGATGTTGGTTTATGACGTGATGTCGATTGATTTGTTAATTTATTAATCTAATGTCCAAGGCTAAAGGATTTTAAGGCTATACTTATATATAAGCTATACTTTCTAATATCGGTTTTCGCTCGTTTGTAATTATTTTTAAGCAATTAGTTTCCTTACTTTTTAGATACTCGGATAAGATACAAATCGTCTAGATAAAATATATGGTCGCAAACTAAAGTCAATATAGACTAAAAATAAATTTAACTTTTAACTTACTTAGTTACTAATTTATTATACGTTTTGCTTAACTTTTATCTAAAAACTAATTACTTTGAGGTCACAAAAACAATATCTATGCAGTGAGCATGTAATTTTCTGAGTTGTAAAAGATTTGATTATAAAATAAGGCATGGTAACCTCAATTGCTTGGAAAATTTAAAGCATTATTTTGATTTTTCTTTAGAAGAAGTGCATTCAGAAAAGAATACATGCATCACTTTTTGTAACAATAATGTGTTTAACCAATCATAAATTAATTGTACGTGATCTTATAATAAATTCCATGCAAAAGACACGAGGATTAATACTTTTTCGAAACTAATTATCGAGAACTCGTATAGTTTTAATTAAGCCATTTTTATCAATGATACTCAATAAAAAAGCTTCTTTTTTATTATGGATTTTGAAAGGTTTAGATCAGGGTTTAACTGTACACACCTATGGCAATATTTAATCACTTTGAACGGCTTATGTTGTATACTAATTTATTACCAAGTTAATCCTACTCGTTACGATGAAGCGAAATACTAAATTTTATTTGTAGAAGGGTAAACCCATTAATTGAATAAAATAAAATAAATAAATAAATTGTTTTAATCTATACGTACTGCATTATGTGTATTTTTCATAGAAAAATAAATTTATTTAAAATTTTAATCATACTTAACTAATAATTTTTTTTTAAAATAAACAACGCGCAATGGATTTCAGAATTGATAACTGCTAAAAACAAACTAATTTCAAAATCTATTCATCACAATTAAAAAATCAATCAGTGAACAGTGTTTAAACAAATTTTAGTTAAAGCAGTTGCACGAGACCCATTCGCACTTGACCACCTCTGCTATTAGCTAAAGAAAATTTCCGTTGCTTAATTATTTTTAACAGTCGATATCGTAAACTTCTTCAAGCAACTTCATTTTAATAACTATACAGTGTATTTTGCAAAAGATTATGTGGCTAAGGAATTATATTTTTATAATAATATATATTGTTAAGAGAAATGTTGTATTTGGTGAAAACAACAACTGGATTGATTTTCTTTCGCAACAAATTAAGACAGATATGAATATTTTTCAGATAGTTATTTTCACTAATGCTAATCGACAAAGAATAAATTATATTCATCACGATGATGCAGTACAGGAACTTTTGCACAATGTTCCTTGCGTTATTGTTCAGTTGGAAGCATTCAAATCGGATTCGAACAATTCGTCTTTACTCCTATTTAATTATCTCAAGGATATGTCTTTGATCGTAATAATTTACCATGAGATCAACGATGCTCGTTATACTCTATCTAATTATTTACGAGATGGACTAGACTTTTTTGTACAATTTTTTCCTGTCCATGCTCGACCCAAATGTTTAGTTATACACTTCAATTCTGGAAAATCATTTTCCGCAGTTACGTACAAAACTATATTAAAAAATGGATGGTCGCAAAAATATATTGATTTTTCCATCATACAGGTAAAATTGGGCATTACATATGGCATTATAAATGGTGCTTGGATTTATTACTTCAATAATTTTTTTAATATGTTTACTACGAAACCATTCAAACTGAATACGCAGATATTTCCAAACAAACTACTAAACGTTAATGGCGCTACCTTAAGGTTACCTCATGTAAATTTACCTCCATTCCTTCAAGTCTACAAAGATACGCAAGGAACTTTTCAAATGACTGGTCTAAAATATCCTTTATTAGAAATAGTAATAAAAAAGATGAATTTTTCCATTGAATTTGTGAATATCACGAACGATGGAATTTTTACACATACTATTGTTGCATGTTTAAACAAATTGAATGAAGATGTGCTAGATATGTTACCTGTGCCTGTAATTATGAATTATAAAAGTTTAACAATGGGTATAGATATTGGGCAAAGTTGTGTAGATTACGTAGCAATTATGCCAATAGTACAAGTAAGAAAATTGGCAGTACCCTCAGAACTATATAACTATTTTTTTGTTATACCTGTCATAGTCTTTTGTATCCTTCATGTAGTACAACGAATCAAAATAATAAAGCATCATTGGAAATTATTTGAACTCCTAAGAATGGCTTTTGGAACAACGATAAAGATGCCTACAATGAAGAAATCATCCGACAAAATTATTATTTCAAGTATTTTGTTATTGTCAATGGCGTACTCGCTTGAGTTCTATTCTAAATTTTTAAATATTCGACTTGTGAATGATGAAGCGAATTTCAAGAATCTATACGACATTCTCGAATCTCCGTTTTCAATTCAAACTAGTGTAGTATATTTAGAAGGTATCTTTTATGATAGCGAAGATCGAATTAAGAAAGAAATAGAGAAGAGAATGATAGTCGTGAATGATATTATGCCTTGCTTGGATGACTTACGAGAGAACCATAATACAGTATGCATAACAAATAGGCCGTATGCAGAGCTAATACTGAGAATATATAAAGAATGGAATTTAGTAATGAAAATCACTGATGTCAAGTTCGGTTGCGGCAGACTAGTATACTACGCTGAGAATGCTGCACCGTATGCTCAACGATTTTACGATATCTTTCAAAAGGTGTACTCTTCTGGAATTGATTTAGCCTTCAAAAATTCTCAGAAGTTACATTTCAAGATGGATGAAAAAAAGTTCAAGAGTTTTAAAAATTTAGAAATCATGATTACAATATTATCCGGTGGGTACGCGATTGCTATCGTTGTTGGCATTTCAGAAATACTTTTTAATTTACTGATATGATGCATAGCGTAGGCGATGCAACGTTAGTATATTTGGCGAAAAACCGGTAAATAGTATTTTTCAATGCACAATCGATTATTCATACGGAATTGTAAACACGTATTATATATATTCAATTTTGAACAAATAAATGTAATTTAAAAAACTTGGTATAAATACATTTTATGCAATACCTGTAGTTTCCGAGACGTTAAAAAACGGTGTGAACGGATTGCCTTCCGAGATAAGGCCATAAGTGACCTCCCGGGGGACGCCTTTATCGCCGTCTTCTGCATGCACTCGCAGAATTACGTCACCCTATTGCAACAGATAAGAAAAATCAGATTCTTGATTAAATCTGCTTATTAATACAAGTTCTTTTAGCACACAATATTTTAAATCGCGTACAGGCTTTACGGTGTTGTTTATTTTTGTCAATGGTGGCGCTAGTGTGAAAACCGGTGGAACATCTTGAACGTCCTGGACGATCACTACCACGTGCAGTCCTGCGATGTTTCGTGTGTCCTTTCCGGGTTCCGTGTAAGGGTCCTGTTAACATTTCATTTTAGATATGGAAAAATTCATAATTGAATGTATGGCGATTATAGTTTAAAAAAATTCATATGCGATTTTAATAAATAGAAATTTATTTATCAATTATATTAGTTTAGAAACCATCGCTTAATCAATATGTATATGATGATCTCCTAAGAATTAGGAGACTTATTCAAGTTTCTACTTTTTATGTATCAAGTTATAGTTCCAATCAAATTCCTTCATCGTTTGCTAAATAAACATGTTTTCATTGTGGCTCAATATTATAAATTTTTAAAGATAATAAATTAATTACCGTCGCATACATAGTGATGGTGTACATCGATTGGGTCTCGAAATCTAATTCTCCTGTAAGCGTAATTATACCCTTTGTTTGACTTCCCATCTGTCGTTGCCTAATTTTGAACAGTTCTTTAGGTTGCTGAAATAAGAAAATTATCTTCATATAAAGATATAATGGAATGTAATGTATGTATATATTTCATTGAATTATATACCACTACCGATTGCTAGGTGAAAAAACCACTTTCTATTTATCATTTAAATGGCCGTTAATAGTTACTGATAAAAAAAATGTTCTCACCCATAGTTCTATATACACTGGTTTTCCACTCCAAGGGTTAGATTCAACGAGGAGATAATCCAGCTCCTTTTCTGGCTTTGTATCCTTAAAAATGTTAAATTCATTAATGAAGGCGCGTTATATACTTCAAAATTGTACTTTTTAATCTAAAAAAATTTTTCTTTTTGAATATATTTCAAAATTCTTTTCCTAAAGTGCAAATAGAATGTATTTTACATTGAAATACAGTGTACACTGCTCGCTTCATTTTGTTATCAAATATTTATGGTGCATACATAGTCACTGGCATGGTTGGTTATAGAAATTGAGTGAAGTATTCTCTATAAGGTGTTAAGAATGTAGCATACATGACACTATAGGTGCTCACTTAGTATGAAGTAGGTGTGAATAATAAGAAAAATAACTGCTAGGTAAACTACGTCCCACAACTTGTAATGAAGCTCTTAGATAGTTAAATATTAACTCATTAACCGATAAATGTTTATTTTTCTTCACAATTTGAAGTGTAGTATTTCCGATATCGTAAAGTCTCATCTTTAAAAGTTGGCAAAAGAATTAATCTAGATATCGTTGTAAAGAAGGTCGATATATTTGCTATCAATTCGGATCAAATGTGGATAAAGCTTTGAAGACAAAGCAAACCTAAAAATTTTTTCTCTTTCGCTCATTAGAAAACGAGACATTGCACTTTAAGTTTTGGTAATCTTCTAGACCAATTCTACAACCAGCGTTTGAAAGATGAGACTTTAATCGATATCTAGTATGTCTGATAGCAAACACCACGTTCCGAATTTTTTCCAGGATTTAGAGCTTAATTACATCGCTGTAAATTGTGAAGAAAAAAATGACCAATTGGGCTATAATACCCGTCGTAAAGTCGACTTCATCGTTACAATTCGTTGCTTGTGGTTTTTCAGAAAAGAAAACAAGATCTTTCTGAGCTGGCTAATATAGAAAGCAATAAAAAGGGTACGGCACAAATCCGCAAAAAAAAAAGTATCAGAGTCAAACGCGCACTTGAACTTCGTCGAAACGCCGACTAATTAAGCGTGAACACACACAATACGAAAATAGCCTATAATTTGTGCAAGCTCGTGCTGTCGTTTCCATGGTTGACGAATACGTAAAAAAGAAAAAAAATTAGCTTCGCCTCCCGCTATGGCAGAAAGTCGCACACATAATGATTACCTCCGGCACCATAATCAAGGAGGGTATGTGTGGGAAGATCTTGTCGCGCGGCGTGGTCGAATTAGTGACGGAGATCGTGGCCTGCATCGAGTTAACGTCACCCTTCGAGTCCCTTACCCTCACCACGAAGTCGTGCAGTCTGCCCGGCACTAGGCGACGCGAAAGGATCACGTTCGCCTGGCATACCTTGTTGTACAGTGTGCAGGGTAGGTTTTCCACGCGCACAATCGGCGAGGTTGTGGCTGACAATGGAAACAATCGTTAAGATTATTGCTGGATTCATTGGTTTGGCGGTATTATTGCAAAATTCACGTTACCGATGATTTCGAAAACCAGAGGAAAATCGGCATCTTGATCGGTGGCTCGAAGCCGGAAGATGACCGAGTCGACTTCCGCGTCCGCGGGTACCAGGACCATTCCCATGTCGGTCGAGACATCGAAGCGCGGACGTGCGGCGTGTGTCCAGGCGAAGAGAAGGCTCAGACAGATCCACGTCCTGAGCCATCCTTCCGCCATTTGCATTCTGAAATTAACATTCGTTTGATAGATTTATTTTATGGTTTGCTTATATTCTATGGAAGCTTTGGCGATAGATAGTGATTGATGGTTGGTGCTAGATGGTGACAATTGATTTAGGCTAAATAATCAAGGTGAAGGAGTTTATGTTGATGTGGAGACTGAATTGATACCGAAAGATGGTAATGCTTGCCTAATTAGGTTTACAATTTCAACAACATGTTAAGCTTTGCTGTTTATTGCGTGTGCTTTCTGTTGACTAACGTAAAAGATCCAGTAGCTGAACAGTACTAGTGATTGATCTGCTCCAGTGTCTGAACACATGAGACCCATCATAGTCTAGGAAAGTTTTCATGCACCAAAGTGTCCAGTCACTGGGTCTTTTACCTTACTCATAGAATACTATATTCGCAAGTTACTACTGTACACTTAATCCAATCTGACTGAGTACTCCTATAGCATTCCTCATCCTCCTGCTAACAAGTATTTTCATAAAATCCACCTGTTAAGTTTTCCAAATCATTAAATCCAAATTAAGCATTCGTTCACTCTGATCAAATGTTTCTTCCGACTCACTAAAGGTCATCACTAAAGGTCTAAAAACGGGCGAAGCTACGCGTTTATTCATCCACCAATAAATTCATTTATTTTTATCGCGGTTACGATTACCCAATCAAACAAAAACAGCAGCCAGAACATAAAAAGCATCGGTTAAGCAAGGAATCCACCCTGTGGAAAATCTTTCGCGATTAATCCGACAATCGGTCCAATAAACTTAAACAAACTGTTACTGCCGTGAGAGAAAGAGAGAGAGAGAGAGAGAGAGAGAGACGCGTCCTGAACGCGCGCGAGAGAAAGAGCAGACAGCGTCGTTTCGCCTGCATAATAAATGGCGCGACCTCATTTCACGATTATAAAATCGATATTCGCGCGCTGAAGTTTATCGAGACGCTACATCTCAGGTCGGCTGGCTTGTCCGAACTCTATAGTCTCTCTCTCTCTTTACTTCCTCGTGTCCAGGAGTAATTGCCGGATCGGGCGCCGCGTCGGGCTATTGCCCCGCTTACGTCAGGCGTCGCCGTCCTTACTCCCGGTTGCCTTGTGATAAACGCACCTGTTAACGTAAATCGTCCATGCTCTCTCTGTCTATTCCTGCCGCTGTATATCCGTGAACCGCAGTATCTCTTTTGTTTGCACGCCCTCTCTCGACCGAGCGATTTCTTTGCCCTGCGAGTTAGTTGATGAGTTTCTGATGTGTTCTTTTTAAATTAACTTCCGTTGATTCGCCATGTTGGATTTCGTAGCGAATTTTTTTATTTATCGGATAGGAAATATACGCATTCTATTAAAATCGTTTGAAAAAGATGGAATGTAATTGGTATAAATTATGTTTCTTCAAGAAACCAGAAACGTATCAGTTCTGGTTAATTTTTCAGTGGATGAAAATTGATAAATGCTTATTTAAAGAGTAGGTGTTATACGGCGCTGCATTTTAGAAAAATCAAAATTAGTTTTTTAGAAATGCTGAAGCGGTGAATATTTTATATTCAAACTTTTTACTACGTGTTTGTTAGATAAGATTTTACGATGCATTACTATTTAAATATAGATCATAGAATTGACGTGAGTATAAACGAAAATTTACTGTAATATTTAAATAAAATAAAATCAATGGAAAATTTATTTTATAAATTGAAACAAATATTTAAAATTATGGGTCATGCAATTAAATAAAAATGAAGAGATCATTTTAAAAATATTGTAAACATATACATTCGTATTTTATGAAATCACATCTTTTGAAATATTTTGATATTATTACATTTCTATCGAAAAAAAAAATTGAAAGTCTCATGATATACAGTCTCGAACAAGAAAGGTATTGAACAAAGAAAGTGCATATCCTCTTAAGGTGTTAAAATGAATGAATAATGGAATCCATGATATTGTAAGTATCAACTTACTGCGTAATCCAGAAGTGTGAATAAATAGCATAATCCAGTAAGTAGGTAGCTTACCTCTCACAAAGTAGAATACAGTAGTTGACAAAACAAAGTTATAGAGCATTTTAAACTAGTTTGTTTTTAAACAAACTATTGGTCAAGCTTTACACACGAATAAAAGTTTAAGGAAGTAGATCTCATTTAAAATAATATTATAAAAGTTGTAAATAAAAAAATTAGTACTGATTTTTAAATTACTTTAATAGTAAATAGATTGGCGTAATAAGTGAATATAGGTAGGGGGGTAAGGGGATTCTATGTACCGTTTGATCAAGGATAAGTACGCGTAAATATCAAAGAAGTGCAGTAACGCTATGCTTTCAGTATAAGACAGAACGCTAAAAAACTAGTTTTTTCTTCCTCTGCCTGTGTGTAGTAAAAAAGTTCAAATTTCAGCTTAGAAAAAGCTTCTGACTCAAAATTTCAGTTTACAAAAGGTTCATATTTAAGTTAATAAAAATTCTATAAATCTAAAATTTGATATAAAAAGAATTATACCAAAATCTAGCTCCTAGTACAAACTACACTTAGATAAAAAAAAAAGATCTTTTGTATCCTTGCGAGCAAGAATTAATTTCCTCGACAAAAAATTAATCCGCGAGATTGACCCTTTTTCAAACTAAAAAGTTGAAATAGAATAACTTTATCAAGTAAAAGGTTGAGATAGTATCTTTTCCGAACTGAAAACATTGGGATATAGTTTTCGACATCCTGATCACAAGTTCTAATGGGTTCCAGGTTCGTAATTGATCAGTTTTCCAGATATAAATCTATCCATTTTTATACAATGTGTCCATTGAAACTTTTGATTATAAGAAGTCATTTAAATAGATATATAATACACAATGTAAAATCAGATGTTAGAGCCTTTAAATTTTGAAAACTAGCCACTTATGTATCTCAGGCCCATTCGGACTTTTGATAAAGACGTCGAAAATAGCATTATCACAAAGTTTCAGACAATTTGATTAAAAAACAATTTTCATAAGGACCCGGTGCAAGCTCTAGTCTTTCAATGCAGAACCATTTTTCACCGAGCCGACGTTATGTTTTATCTTTTTATAAAAGTAAATGTTCTAACAAATAATATGTTTTTGATGAAATACATTCTTAAAAATAAAATTTTGCTTTGTACTATAACTAGATTAAAATGAAGGTACTCCACATATTGTGCATATTACGTTTTTACCTGTTGAGCCCGCTCATTGTACATCTTGCTGCATAGATAATAAGATTCTGATATAATTAAGTCCACGTACGTGACACGGTAATTTTACGAGCATGATCAGTCCAAATTGCTTAAAGAGGTTCGATACAATTACGATTTAATTAAATTATCAGTAATATAAAAATAGCATAACAAAAATATTCGTCAATCTAAAAAGATCTGAAAATGAATAATTTCCATCCGAAAATCCGTAAAAAGCACGTAAAAATATTACTCTATTAAAATAGCTTTTTGTCTCCGGTCTACATATACATCGCATAAGTTATTTAAGTCTTTAACCCGCTTTTCATTTTTCGCACGCGGGAGTATGCATGCACCCATCAGCATGCTAAACTAAAAAATGCCTTCGCTCCATTCTCAATCCTGTGCGACGTCAATCCATGTGCGCGAAAAGTAGCGGACCCCGATTGGGCGAGACTGAACTGGTACACGAAAAAAAAAAAGAAGCAAAAACGATAAGATCGTAGCCGCGCGATAAAGCGGTTCAGGAACGACATTACATTCACAGGCTTACGAGCTCCTTTCATAATTTACACGCGCATACAACACACGCATACGAGGGGAGGAGGCCGGGAAAATTATAGGAATAGAATCGATATTTCGTTCTACACGCGCGTTTAGTTCTTTCACCGTCCAATATAATATAGCATCATTGCCTGGCTAATAGTGTAGGCATGCGATGGGGTACGCTAAAGGAGAGACTTGTGTGTGTGTGTGTGTGTGTGTGTATGAATCGGTTGTAGGTCAGTGAGCTTTGAAAAGCTCGTGTGTACTCACGAGTGTGTACGTCGTCGCGCAATATAAATGCATGGGGTAAGAAAATTAAGGGGTAAGCTGGCTTCATTTAATTTTAAATAAGCACGGATGACCAAGTTCCCGGATTTTTTCATGTCACTCCCTTTCTCTGAGAAGGCATCGTTTGGCTCGAGTCATCGTCTCTCTCTCCCTCTATTCATTTATTTCTAGCATTTGATTATAGGTAAGATGAGTCGAGGAAATCGGCACGAGGGAGTAGTAATCAAGAGGCAGTTGAGAGGGCGGCTTGTGCGTCAGGCGTAAAACGCACTGGCTTCTGCGTATTAAGGCCAGTAAGTTTTTAGATCTCTGCCAACTGTACATACTTTAGAATGGAAGTTGTTTGCTTTTAAAGGTCGATAATTTAAAAAAATTTAACGAATATAAATCGATTTAGCTTGAAAGTTATCACAAACGGAGACTTTTACTAGTGAGCATTCATTTTATTAGTTTCTAACGAATTATTTGCGTCCGAAATTTCTTGTGGTACGTAAATGAAGTATCGCTTGCAATCCATTAACGATATATAAAGACTTGATCGTACGAGGCTTGCAAGAGCTCGACAATGGTCTCATCGGTTAGCCTTTTTACCTGTAAGTACGCTGTCAATTATCATTAATCTTTCAGGAGTTATACGTTGTAATTGATTTTTAATCTTGTATTATAGTTTTCTTTTACTTGTCTTTCAAAATTGTGCATTGTACCTATATTTATTAGAATATTCACTATTATACATTCGTCAACGTCTATAACGGTTCTTTGCAATTTGTTTAATAATGACAATACATACAAAAACGTATTTAATTAATTTGATCTTGTTGAATTGGAGCCTATATAATTTCAAAGACTAAGATGTATTCTACAAATAAAAAACATTATTAAACATTCTGAGAAGTTTGATCTATCTCTAATGTGTATAGCCATAACGAAAATTTGACATACATTGCCGAAGACATGGAATACGTATAGACAAAAACTGTATGTAGCCATAGACTACAAGATCTCATCGGTAATCATGCATTGGATTTGCTGTATAAAATAATGTATAGTTAACGATAACTATGACGCAAGTAGTACCTGTATGTATAGTAAATTACTAGTTGTCTATAGAAATGTATAATCTTATTTTGGCTACTTTATTATTTTTGCAGTTTATCTAAGTACCGATATCTGGAAAATTTCTTAATATACTCGTAATCTTACTTTTATAAATAAAATACAAAGCATATTTGAATATTAAAAGATTATTACTAAAATTAGAAAAAACTATATAGTGTTATATTGCTTATCCTATAATAACTTTTATATAGAAGCTGCACAGCTAACACTACGTATTTCTAATAAGGTCTTCCGTTTAATAAGAATTTCAGGGATAAGGGTAGCGGCAGTCAATAATTCTAAGCTCCGTTTTTCATCGCACCCTATCTCCTTTACGAACTTAAAAAAGAATTAAGGCTCTACCGCGATGAAATCTAAGGCTTTCGTGACAAGCGGGAGTCCGGTACCGAAGGCGAGAACGCGAGAGACCAGAAATTCATGCGTGACCGCTCTCGAGTAGACTGACCGCACGAGAAGGGGGTCACAGCCCTCGTCGATTCGCCATTGGCTTATTTTTCCTTTTTATTCTCCTTCCTTTTTTTTTACATCGACAGGTTTTATCGCTTTTCGTAAATTGAAAAGTTCTTGCTTTCCTTTGATGTAGTTCCTGAGTTTTTACGGCCTTAATGCTCTATTTAAATGATATATATATATATATATAT